>BQNB010085020.1:0-28589 GCA_026074375.1 Tanacetum coccineum
TGCAATTCTCAAATATAAATGATTAATTAACAATTCTTTTCAATAACTATACAAAATGGGTTAATATCGTGGGATGAATGATGCTATAAATTAGACGTTATTTGATGTCATCAATAACCTTCTGAATTCACTTGATGATGTCATACTAAAGTTAGACATGAAAATGTCAAACCAAAGTATAATGTAACTCTCATTCATATATCTGCAAGGATACCTCATCAATGGAGTGGTATTTTAATATCAATGCTGAGGAATATTAGTTAAAGGGTCATAATAAACCTGCTAACTAATAAGATGAATTATCACATCTTGGATCTGATAAATATCTTAGAAATATGAATGATAAGATGTAGTCCTTAAAAGACAATCAATGTTTTGAGATTGATTGATCTTTCACCAAACAACAAATGTGAGGTGAGAATGAGTTTCTTTTGAAGAAAAGCTCATAAGGACAAGATTGTATACATATTAATGTCTGACTTATGACAAGTGTCTTTAATCTTACTCAAGCAATTGACTACGATTAAATCTTTCTTTTCTTACACGCATTAATTATATAAAGATAACTAATTATCATACAGATTTTCTTGAATCTCACATATCGCAAATTAAGGATCATAACTCTTTCCTAAATGATTACCTTGCGAGGACGATGTATAATCAAAAGGGTTATGAGTCTATATTTGTTTTATGATAATTAAGTTTTATAACTCTTTTCTTTATGATTACCTTTTGCGAGGACGGTGTGTAATCAAAAGGTTATGAGTTTAAAATAATCTTTACAAAGTATACAAGATAAGAGAATCCAAGTGTGGATTAGATCATGCATCTAGGAGCTAAGATCTTAAGTTTAATTACAATATGATTTTGATTAATTTAAGATAACTCCTGAGTACATCTGACATCAAGTGGGAGCACTATATTTTTTCCTTAAAATTCCTTTGTTGTGTAACAAATTGAAGGTATCATTCCATCTAAGATAGATGTTAATCCTTGAGATTGGAATGAAACTTCACTTGTAAATTTTAGGAAATTAAACATACGACATAGGAATGAATGAAATAAACATATGCAGAAATTAAGTCCAACACAATGCAATACATCATTGAAGCAAGTCTTAAATGATATATTTCACTTACTCATGTGTTAGAATGTTTTTACCATGTGTCGGGTCTTCGTATAAACATGAGTAAAAGCAGGATTATGGGCATCCATGTGGAAAGTGACAAAGTTCATCACGCGGCCGGAAAACTTGGATGTCTTATTCTTAATACTCCATTTTCTTATTTAGGCACCAAAGTGGGAGGCATAATGACTCGCGCAGATGCTTGGAAAGAGGTCATCGATAAAGTCGCATCCCGACTCTCAAAATGGAAAATGCGCGCCCTTTCCATCGGTGGTCGGTTAACTTTATTGAAATCGGTTCTTGGTTCAATTCCAATCTTTTATATGTCCATATACCGTGTTCCGGCGAGTGTCCTTAAGAAGTTGGAAGCTATCAGATGCAACTTCTTTAATGGCCATGAGGAAGGTAGTCGTAAAGCATCTTGGACTAAATGGAATAATGTTCTTGCTGACAAGTGTAACGGGGGCTTGGGAGTCTCGAGCCTTTTTGCCCTTAATAGGGGATTGATGATGAAATGGATGTGGAGATTCTACAGCTACGATACTTCTCTATGGTCCAATGTCATTAAAGCGATTCATGGAGACGACGGTAATGTAAATCTTACCCGTAAATCAGGTATGAGATCCTCCTGGTCTTATATTGTTAATGAGGCTAAGGCTTTGGAGATCCAAGGTGTTAATGTATTAGATAATATGCATCTTAAGCTAGGCGATGGTACTACGGCATTGTTTTGGAAGGACAACTGGTCAGGTAAAGGTTCTCTTAAAACCTTGTATCCTCGGCTGTATTTCGCTTGAAAATCAAAAAGAGGTGTCGGTCAGCTCGAAAATGAACGACAATCAGCCTTAGTTCATTCTTTTCGCCGCTTAGTAAGGGGGGCGTGGAACAGTCTCAATTCGATTGCCCTATCTCACAGGTAAGTTCGATAAACCTGTTTTCCCATGTGTGATAGGGTGGGTATGGACCTTGAGAAAGCTCGGGTTATCTTCTCAGTCCCGCTTCTATTCGCAAATCATAGATGGGAAATCGGACTTGCCACTAGTAATTCTAAAACACGTTGGATCAAATATGTTCCCATTAAAGCTAACGTGCTCGCATGGAAAGTAAAAATGGATGCTCTTCCCACTCGGTTCAACATCTCCAGGCGTGGTATTGTTATTCCTTCGCTTACTTGTCCTACTTGTGATAATGGCATCTACCCGCGAAGGATAGAAATTTATTCTTCCAATCCCGAACCCGTGCTTTAATTCTCTCCATTAACTCTGCACAATCTCGGTACACCAGCCTAGAAGGAACAAGGAAGATCTTAAGTTTAATTACAATATGATTTTGATTAAAGATAACTCCTGAGTACATCTGACATCAAGTGGGAGCACTATGTTTTTTCCTTAAAATTCATTTGTTGTGTAACAAATTGAAGGTATCATTCCATCTAAGATAGATGTTAATCCTTGAGATTGGAATGAAATTTCACTTGGGAATTTAGGGAATAAAACAAGCGACCTTGGAATAAATGTTTAATGAAATAAACATATGCGGAAATTAAGTCCAACACAATGCAATACATCATTGAAGCAAGTCTTAAATGATATATTTCACTTGAGATAATTTAATACATGGATGGAAACCTTGTGTTCTTTTAACGAAGGATCCATCATGTATATCTTATATTGTGTATAAGACTGGTTGTTACTTTTACACAAGAGCAAGATGAGCTAACAACAACAATATCTAATTCAGAGTGTTTAGATGACTGATAACAACAATATTTAAATGAAAGTGATTTAGATGATTGTTAAAACAAATGTTTACGAATTATAAATGGCATAATGTTGTTTGTGTACACATGATGCTAAAGAATAATCAATTCTAGTTGAAGTGGGATTTCATCATTTATTATAAATCTACTAACTAGATATGCTCAGCTAAGAGCATTGTTGCAATACACATTAAAGAATGAGAATACTTTATATTTTAAGAAACTGTAAAGATGACTGTTTGAGACAGGTATGTTGTTGACTTCAAGTACCTCATAAAAGGTGTTGTCACATTTTCATACTATGATTTTTGCAATAATATGCAAATATATATACGACACTCATCATGGCATTCAAATTCTTCACAATTTGTGAATTTGAAACAAGTATTCGGAAAGTTTACTCAGATAACTATTTAGCTGTCTTGTAAAGAAAGAGTTGAGAATGTTGGAAACATTGGACTTCAACTTGCTAATTAGTTTCATGCATATCTGTTTTAGTATTTGGATAATTGGGATTGTAAGACAATTTTTATTTTCTGATGAATAAAGATACTTGGTATTTGTTATTCATTCATATAATAATTGTTATCCTATATTTGCATGTTTAATCCATGAATGATTCATCATTCTAAATATGTCCATTGTCGGTTAACAATATGGGAATATTGTTACATAAGGCAAATGTGAGTGTTGGTTATATTCTTTGAATATATGGATGGTTCCCGCCAAACTCATATGTTATTCACAAGGGATGCATATTGGACACCCCAACCTTCGAATATTTACTTTTGGATCCTTAGTCATGAGTAAAATATCGAAAAATGGTTAGTTAAGTCATCCTTAGACTTGAGAATACAAACAAGTTCTGGTATGTGTGGATATCACTTTTTAATTCTAAGTCAAACGCTAACCTGAAAATGGTAGTTATAAAGGCTATTATTGGAAGTGATGTGAAGCAGCATTCACAACACTTGTATTCAACAAAGAATTTGTTCCTCCACTTGATGTGCAGTATGATACCATTGGCGCCTCTCCAGAATTAATCAGATAATTGTGTGGCCGCACCCAAAGGGTAATGCAAGATGATTCTTGATTACATTTGGTATATCTGTATTAAGTTCTATAACGAGAATCTAAATGGTTAAACTATATGGAATGAGTTAGGATCCATATCCATGGTTTAACGGTATTTGAACAAAGGGATGATTATAGCAAGAGATAAAATAACCATGCTACTGAGAATGTTTATGAAACTTGATCTCAGACATTTCTGTTTTAAAAACGAATGTGAGTGTGGGCTAGTTGTTTCCATCGTTAGTATACGGGTTATTCTAACTACTCCAATACCAAGTTTTTAGGGAGTGTTGGAAGGTGGTGTTGGATTAGCTCATTACAATAGAAATGTGTGAGCTAATTGGGTTGGCACACACATTAAACGCACATAAAGTGGTTTAAAACTTCACGTTACATTTTCTAAGTAAACCGTTTGGACCTATGAACGACTAAGCAAGCTCCTATTGGTTTGTCCTAAATGGCAGCGGCCTATGGTAGGATCTGGAGATAGTCCCCCCCCCCCCCCCCCCCCCCCCCCCCCCAGTTGGTTGGGGGGGGTGTAGGCGTTTTCAAACAGTGGTGGAGTTAAGCGTTGTGTGGAGTATTTTATCCCCCCCCCCCACCCCCCCCCCCCCCAATATTTTTCTCTTTTATAAGACTTAGGATACAATCTAGAAAATAGCACATACTGACCCTATACTTGCCTATAACTGACACATTTGGCCTTGTTGAGTTAGACTCAAGCTTAAACATCCCCCTTAAACCATAACAACCTTTTTGTTATTCAATCTTTCTCATATTATGTATACAATGTGTTAAAAATGCACGTTAGATGCCATAAATTTAAACAACACTCTCCCCCTTAAAATCAATTGACCAGATGTTCTATTGAAGAGTTGTGTCGTTGATTGGTGTAAAATCTATGAAATTCAAGTCCTTTTGATTTTCAAAAATTGAAGATTGAAACCACCATGTGAATTCCATAATAATTTTCTGATAGAAATATTGACGATAAAAATTAAGGATAAAAGTAGCACCTTATACTTCTCAAATATCAAGAATTAATGCCACTGAAGCGTTAATTACGATCGAGGATGCTAGGATATAAAGTAATCCATCGCCCGGGAGTAGATACTTAATCACCCGTTGTTAGGAAACAGCCGTCTTTTTGGCGACGTGCTTTCTCATTTTGAAAAACCGGGTCTGCACAGTATGAATAATTGCAGCATTTAGACATGTTTTTGGAAAAGTTTGTAACTACCGTTCGATGCTTCAGTTTAAAGGCATGTGCATTGTTCAATTATTGAATAATGACATTTCTAGGTCGTTTAAATGTTATCGATAAACGGATGCATGTCTTGGAATTTTTTTTGTTGAGTTTATATTTTATGATTTTTAAGGATTTTTGTGGTTTTATATTTTTGTATTTTCTCTTTTTGATGATGAAGATGTACCAATCTTTACATAGGTTTACTTGAGCAATATGTTATCATTCCTTATCTTGAAGACGTTTTGAGTGTCTCTGGCTTTCATATCTTCATGTCAAGCACGCGGCGTGAATGTATTCAAATACGTTCGCTCTGGCAGGGCCTTAGTGAATATATCGTCCTAGATGATATACTTCTGTCCTATCGAAATACAAACTCAACCCTCCTTCTTCCACTTGTTCTCTATGAAATAACGTGCCTCGGTCATGTCGATGGTTTAGACCGGGAGTGCTGACGTTGTTGCAGCATAGAGCTATGGACGCTTGTTGTCACAATACAGAGGGAATGTGATTATATGCTCAAAGCCATAATCTGAATAATTGACGAAACGCATCCATAGGATTTAGGCACTAGCAACCCAGGGACATCGAAATGTATTCTAGGTCTTTGTAGCGAGATGGAGTGCTAGTTTGTTTCTTTGATGACCTCAGCTAAACTAACTTATCACCAAGGAATTGAGCACTTTACCAAGATGTAGATTTTCAGACGTGTCATGAACAATCCTGAATGATCTGAGTTGCCGTATGCTGTTTAGTGCCATGGCGGTGTCTTTCGAATACCAAAGTCCATTATTTATGGATCCATTGGAGTTACCGATTAGAGACCCGTTTTAACTGCTTCAAGGTGCATTTTAGTGGCTTTTGATTGATATCTAGCTACAACTGCACACTCAGCCAATAACCAAGGTCAGGCTTCTACTGGCTCGTGAGGATAAATCAGGATCCAAATCATACGCGATATTGGTTACTGGTCGACAGGGATCCCTGAGAGTCCTCATCTTGTTTTGTTCGCTCCAATGGGCTTAGTCAGTGTAGCATCAGGGTCACTTTTATGATGATCAACATTTTCTTTAAAAATTCATTAGGTATTTAGATTGATTTTTGAAAATGCCTCTAGGATTTGAGAAATTGTGTAGCTAAGAAATGGATATTTGACCCATCATCGACATTTGAAATTTAGAGCTCATTTCATTAGAAAAACGGTCACAGTCTTTGGGGTCGGTCGAGGCAAATATGATATCTTCACATATATTTTTGAACATGAAGAAGAGGTTGTTTGCTGTTTTCTGATATGGACAAGGTTGGATCACTACACCCTTGGGAGAATCCTTTGTGCAGAGAAACTTCGAAAAAGTGTCATACCACGCAGAGTGCCTGCTTATCCCCGTTAAAGAGTTTTTCTTCAGACCGTAGACATGATGTGGACGATTCTGGGTCAACGAAGCCTTCTGGCTTGGATCAACATGACTTCTTCTTTATAGCTCGCCATTTAAGTATGCGTTTACAGTCTATTTGTATAACTGTCACTGTTTTTGCTGCAGCGTCATAATTGCATAGAAAAGATTCAAGTTAGCTTCAAGTTTGGCGACCGGGGCGAAGGATTCTTCAAAATCAAGACATTTTTCTTAACGATATCCTTTCGCTACAAGACGTGCCTTGTTTTTCAACACGTCACCATACTCGTCAAGTTTCACCTTATAAATCCACTTGAGAGCAATAATCATTGCACAGTCTGGAGGTGGAACTAATTCCCATACGTCTAGTCGATCAAATTCATGGATTTCATCTTGCATGGCTTGAAAACCAGGTAGTCATTCAGTAACAGCAGATTTCGACAGTTTTTAGTTCGAATTTGGACCAGTAACTGAATTGTTAGAAAGCAACACCAGAGCATTTGTAGTAAGCTGTTTCGAGTGGATTACCGGTCGGAGAAGGGTTCCCATAATATTATCAAGAGGATGAGTGTCGGTCCATTTGCGGTGATGTTCTGAGGTTGAAGTGGAGTTGGTTGGGTGTAAGTAATGTGAGAGTCCCAGATAGATGATGATTCGAGTTCGGGTCTGGGGGGAACACATTAACAAATGGTTCGTGCTCAGTTGCAGCAAACGGATTTACTTCAAAAGAATGCTCAGTTGCAACACCGTGATGTACCGAAGATGATTGATGAGTCGAGGATGGTTGGTTGAATGACATGCCTTTATTGGTGTATCGTGATCAATCGGAGATAGATACTGATGACAGGTTGGATATGAACGGGGTGGAAAACTGCGGGGATATGAAGGCATTGATGATTCCCGTTGGAGTCTCAAAATATTCTTCAAAGCATCGGTTGTTAACTCAGCTGCTCCAATTCTTATGGTGGGATCCCCGGTACATTACGGAATTGCAGGGGAAAGAATTAGGTTCAGGCCCTGAACTTATAGGTCCAGGCGTCAAAAGGTTAGGAGCGGGTCCTGAACTGGAGTGTACAGGAGCCGTTTGCTCAGTCAGCTCATCGAATATAACATGAATAGTTTCCATTATTTGTCGGGTCCGTTTGTTATAGATTCTATAACCCTTCCTGTTTGGTGCGTAACCAACAAAGAACCCAATGTCTGCTTTAGCTTTCAATTTCCAAAGAACTTCGCTGTCGTTTGTTGGGTAGCAGAGAGCCCCAAATATATTTAGGAAGCAGAGATCCGACTTCTTGTCATGCCTATTAAAAAAATTGAGTTTGTTAAGTTTAAACTTAATTTATTTTCACTAGTTCGGTTGACAAAAAAACAGGCTAGTTCGGTCCTCTCGTTCGGTCCTTTCGTTCGGTCCTACTCGTTCGGTCCAACTAGTTCGGTCCTGCTAGTTCGATTGTCAAAGTACACCTAGTTCGGTCCTACTCGTTCGGTCCTGCTTGTTCGGTTGTCACTAGGAAAGAACTCGTTCGGTTGTCACTAGGAAGGAACTCGTTCGGTTGTCACTAGGAAGGAACTCGTTCGGTTCAAACTAGAATATGCTAGTTCGGTTGACTTGTTCGGCTTACTCGTTCGGTTTCCTTGTTCGGTCCAACTCGTTCGGTCCCAACTACTAGAAATCTCGTTCGGTTCTCCTCGTTCGGTTCCAACAGTTACGAAACTCAAATTTTCAAAACTCAAAAAAACACGATTTTTAATGGTTTTTAGCAAAAAATTCTTGTACAACTAGTATTACTAACCCTATAGGAACAATAAAAATGAAAACTTTAAGGTTTTTAAGCCAAAAAATTTGAATCACTAATTTGCTCTTTATAAAGGTTTTTGAACACAAATCAAACACAGAAACTAAACACACCACTCCATGGCTCTGATACCAATTGTAGAATACTAGTAATCTTATGATTAAACCAAGAACAATAGTGAGATGTGGGTTGTGATGATAGAGAGAGATTTGATGGAAAATGGATGAATTGTATAAAATGAAATGTGGTAAAAATAGAACAACCAACCCTCTCCAAGACTAGGAGAGGAGCTATATATCTCCTAATGTGGCCGGCCATGGGCTAGGATGGGTCTCCCATGGGCCTTGGGCCAGACTAGATTACTAATCTAATCATTATACTAACTACGAGCTAAGACCTGTTACAACTTGGAAGTGACCGACACTTTTCGTGTTTCCAACAATCTCCCCCTAAGGGAGGTCACTCCAATTTAAAAAACTTTAAACCTAGCATACTATGCTTTATCTTTAGTCTTTAGCTCGTACTCTTGACTTTCTCTTGTGAATATGTTGTAGTGATCATTGACTTCTTGGATTGAGCTTGTTCCTTGAACTTGTATTTGACATTGTGATCTTGAGCATCTTGAGATCATCAACCAAGCACAATCTCTTCGCCATCTTGTAACTTTGCCATCTTGTGAACTTGCAACTTCTGGACCGACATGCTCATACCTTTCTTAATTTGTTGATTTGGAAAGCTTTAATGTTGCATCTTTCTTGAAATTCTTTAACTTTAACACTTCGTCACTTCGAGAAAGATGTGCGGTATCAGAGTAGCGGAAGTCTTGAAACATGTACTTGAGCTTTCATGATGTCTTTATGTTTGTCGGTCGGGTATGAGCATGTGGCTATGGATCTTGTGAGCCAGCTGGAATCAGGGACCTCCACCACCATTTTAAATAGCCTGCATAAAACAGTTAGCAATAAAGCAGGGGGACGAATATGGCTTTGTCATTCGCCCAGGTTTGGTTGGAGAAACCTTCGGATCCGTGAGGATCGACCTGTGATCAGATAGATTCAATTTAAGAAGAATCTTCTTGACAGGATTTCCAGCTGTAGTATTGAATCTTTCTAACACATAAGTATTAGATTCATCGTACTCAGCATGTTCTCATTATCGGAACGTCTCAAAGCAGACAGCACGATAAGAGTGAACCAGTGAGTTACTATCTCACCGATTGATATAGAAAATTGATTTGAAAATCAATCGGTGTATCACTTACAAAATTGTTTTTGTGACACACCGAGAGTGTTTATCATTTCAAAAATTCATTAACAACCGTTGATCCATTTCCTGGAACAAGTTTGATTCTTATAGAATCGCACCATCGTTTCTTTCCAGTTGTCACAAGTTTGATTCATAAAGAATCGCACAAGTTACCTACCATGAGCTTGTTTGATGTTGGCTCAAGCAGGATTTCCATCTTCATTGTGAATGAATTCACTCTGATGTTCTGGCAAAATCACAAGGATAATGCGAAGGACTCTTAAAATGTATCTTGTAATTCACATTGTGTGACTTAGCAAGTATAATTTGACAAGTGTCCTAATGAGATTTATGGATGATCTCTTTTGGCTCTAGACTCAATAGTGCACTTTGATTTTAGTGATCGGAGGCTGGAGCTGAGTGCCACCTTTTCAATATCAACTAACTCGGAGTGAGAAAGTTAATAGAAATGAGTGTATCTCCGTGAGTTTTGAAACAAAGTCTTTCTGACTTTGAGTGGCTGGGAGGGGTTTGTGCATAGCGTCACTGGGTCCATGACTGTCTTCAATGTCAGACAACACCTAAGTGTTTCTGACAGCATATGTATTGACCCGGTTTCTGCCTAAGTGTATGGAGGGCTTCTTTCTTTTCACCCTTTATCCTTACATTTCTTTTTCATTCTTCAACCCCTTCAATGCTTACCGAGACTTCATAACTAACACCTTGTTGGGTTTGTTCCAGTGTTAGCTCCATCTCAGTCGACATTATTCCCGATTCTCACTTTTTCTCCTTTTTAATCATACCTAAGGACTTCTACACTAACTAGTGGATATCCCTGGGTAGATCCCTCCGGTTCTGGCTGGATCATGGGATTTGAATACCTATACCTAACCACCTTATAACTCCATAAATTAAGTACATGGTCAGTCTTTTAGGGTATTTCATCACCATTACAAACCAAAATCATTGAAAAATTCATTCAAAGTGTTTGATATAAATATCAAAAGGTTTACACTTTGAATGTTTTTAATCATCACTAAAAGCTCCCCCTTAACATGTGCATCGTAATCGTAGTACATGCTAAGTGTGGAGTGCATCGAGTCCATTTTAATTGATTACTTCTGTCAATATACTTTAAGTCCAGGTTAATCACATTTTCTCCCCTTATCCAAAATGTTAATCCCTTGATATTTTGGATATCAATTGATTAACCGTTCGGGGACAAAATGGTGTATTCTAGCATAATGGAACCTATTCTTGCTCCCCCTCAACTTTTGAGGGTTTATAAGATGGTGCCGAGTACAATTATTTGAAAGATTTTGAATTTACTAAGAAATTCTTGAAAAAATTAAACCGAGCCACACATCTTATTTTTCACCAAAAAATCTACACTAGTTATTAACATATTCACAAGATAAAATTATTTACGAGGATTGACCTTATAAGATGAGAACAACATATGATAAATCATATGGTCCTTTGAAGTAGCCGTAAGTCACCCCCGTATGGTCTTCTCACACTACAAAACTCTCAAACTCCGCATTGATGCCTCTTGGTCTTTAATCTTATTGTCATGGCCTGAATCATAGCTCTTGCATTTTACTTTTGTCCCGTTGGCTCAAAAAGTCTAGGCAGATTACACCAGTTCTTGATTCCCTTGAGGCGATCATTCAGAGCAGTCTGAACATCATCGAGAGTACCATCGCTAAACTTGTGTAGTTCGTCAATGCGCATCAATCTGTTCTTCTTGTCTTTGTTCTCATAGATGAATCCTCTGGGATCGGAGTATGGTGTGTAAGCGTCTCTTCTTCTCAAATTGGATCTGTACGTGTCAGGCTTTGTGAGGTTGAGTTTCTTTTGATAGCTTTCAACACCCAATTGAAGGTCTTCCACACGCCTTTGGATGACAACACTTCTTGTGAACATTCTTAAGGAGACATTAAATGCAATACGTTCTTCAACGTTGAGATTTGTCAACTTTCCTTGTACGAGAAGAAGCAGCATGTCCTTCAATGCTAGGAATCCGAAGTCTTTGAAATCTCTTCTTTTGAAACTTGTACAGAATGTTCCGTCATCCCTACGTACTGATCAGTCAAGATGCTTGTATTTTGCCATTTCGACTATTTTCCACCATTCGGTGACAGCAATAATTCTTCTCTTTGAGTAGACGTCACGAGCTGATTCCCTTGTGGTCGCAAAATGCAAAAATTGTCTTCGCACACTGCCCCCAATGTGAGATTCCTCGAAGAGCGAATTTGTCGTAGTTGACTATTACTTGACTCCACATTGAGTTGGGCACTAGGTCTTCTATCTATTTAATATGCCCGTAATCTGCAGCCTTGGTCTTCGTAACTGAAGTAGAGTACTTGCGGCTTGACTCACCACCATGTAGGTACTCAAGGTCGTTATTGATGAAGTGATGAAACGGTATGACATGACAACCTTCAGAATTTGTAACCAACGGTAGTGGATTTCGCAGATCATGTGGATATTGGCGGCCTTCGGGGTTGATCCAGTCTAATTTTTTTGTTGTGGCTTTGTAGACTTCTTCACAAAAGTATTCAAGTTCAGTCAAGCTCTTGCATGTTCCTTTCATCAGCTCAAATGTTGGACCTGCTAACAATTAAGGTGTTAGTGTTTTAACATTTAGCCGATTCATCACAAAAGCGGAGAAGTCAAATGTTGTGTCTGTTAGCTCATCAAATGACTCTCGAGGGTCTTGTCTTCTTGCCAGATTGCTTAGCCAAGGTTGGACGGATTCAAGAACAGCAGGTACAGGCTTGTTCCATGCATGATCAGGAGAAGGTAGTCGTTTAGGTTGTTGAAACCAGTCAGGAAGATGATGGACCTCTTCTTCCGCTTGTTTGTCATGGACACCTGTTTCAAACTCCTGATGTGCAGGTGCTTCAAAGACGTCTGTAGATTGCATAGTTTCCTATACTTGAGCAGATTGGCTAGCAGATTGCTTATGAGTCTTAGAACTTGTATAGTCCTTTTCCTGCGTCGTGGTTGTCTTTTCTCTTGGAGCACTGGTAGATTCAGGTTCTTTTCATGACCTTCTTCTTTTGGACCCCCGGTCTGTTCCAGCGGAGGGTTCTTGATCATCACCTGCTCCGTCTCGAGGTCTTTTATGTGACTTATCTGCCATAAAGTATCTAGCAAATTTTGGTCGGCTTTCAACGCATCAACTAATGCCTTGTAGGCTGCCTTTGAATTCTGAACCTGTTGATAGAGTTGTTAAGCTTCCATTTTGCATTAAAGAATCATTTTCAGCTCTAGTTCCGAAAGATTAGTAGCTACAACATGAGACGTCTTGGCTTCCTTTGAAGATCGTACCAGAACCTCATACTCGAGTTGTTCGTTTACTAACTTCTCAATTTTTAGTGTGATCTTCGAGACTTCATTCTTGACTTGTTCCTTGATTACTTTCTTCATTACTTCATCGATTGAATCCAAGGAATTGTTGATTTTCAGCATGAGCCCGCTTTCTCGAATTCTATCATACTTCATTGACTCAACATCAACTAACTGCTTCGCATTTTATTTGCCAGGTACTGGTCAACGATGCCAGGAATTAAGGAGAGTGCTTCAGCATATTGATTTGTTTATTTGAGTTCCGAGAAGTTGTCTTCTAACGCTTTTAGTCTGTAATCAAAACCAAACAACGAACCAAAGTCAGGAAGATTTTTGAAGTGAGTGAACTTGGAGTAGTAGCCGTGTCAGATTGGTGTTGGTTGTAATTGGAATGAAGAGAGGATCGGTGTAGAGGATCGATTGGTTGGTGCAAAATAAGGATGGCTCTACAATGCAGTGAAGTAATATCAATTAGAGAGGTTTGTTTTTTCAGCATGTTGACCAAATCTAGCATCAACACCCGTAACATGAATTGGGGATAAACATGTTGAGACGAAGCCAATTATACAGAAGAGCTATGTTGTAAGACCATGCAGGATTTACCTGGAGTTAGGGTCCACATGAGTTGTCTATAATTTCTGGTTTGCTTGAACCAGGGTAATAAACCTCTGTCATTTACATCATCATCTTCCTTCAAGATTGGCATTGGTAATCTTTGTCCGCCTCATTTTCCTTGGTTCTCTAGCATATAGAAGCATCTTCACGACTTTTCTCCTTCAGCAATCCAACGCCCTCTTCAACTTCATTTTCATTGTCTTCATCATCTGAGGATGAAACATGAGAGGGTGTATGAACTATAGGATCGAAGGTGTCATCTTCATCAGTTTCCTCTTCAAGGGTGTTGTTTCATCATCATGAGTTGTGAGCTTTAGATGAATGAAATCATTACCATCATCTTCTGATTCAGTCTGTTCTTCCTCATCAACAACTAGAGCGTTCTCACAATCGTGTCATTTTTATCATTATCTTCCATCAAAACCTGACATCTCATCATCGTCATTTTTATCATCATTTTCATCATCTTGAGCATTCTCATCATCGTCATTTTTATCATCATTTTCATCATCTTGAGCATTCTCATCATCGTCATTTTTATCATCAGCTTGATCATCTTCACTCGACCTCCAGGAGATAACATCATCTGATCATAAATCAAAGGCATCGGGAACCCCTGGTGACACACCAGTTCCTTCATCTACACCAGACCGGATGGCATGAGAGCTGTGAGTCTCTTTACGGCTTCTCTTGGTGATTATCTTGAGTTGCTCAGCTTCTGTCAACACCGCCTCAGAGATAGTCTCTAACTCTTTAGCCTTCTACTTTACTTTTCCAGACGTTCTCTTCTTCTTTTACCTTTGGGACTGAGGAGGCTCTGCTTAGTGGTTCATCCAGAATCATCAGCTTTCTTCTTACTTGCTTTTGTCTTTGGAGGAATCTTTCCTGAAGCAATAGCATAAGTAACTCTTTGTATGATTCAGAGTTACGGATGTCCTCGTTTGTTAACTCTGCTGGTAAGATAGCCCCGTACAGCTGAGTGTCTTCATTCCTTGAGATGACATTGATTGTCAGACATGGGTCATCTCTGCATAGTGCTAATTAACCTTGTTTCTTCGGAGGAATTGAAGGGTATTTAGCATGACAAAGTTGACGATTAGCTTGGTAAAATGAGGATAGTACATCGCATTGCCCTTCTTTGTATTCTTGTTCTCAATCTGGTAAATGAAGTCCTCCCACAGAAGATATGCATAATCAACCTTCTTGTTATTGTACATTCCCCATAAGATTTGAGCTTGAGAAAGACGAAGACTATCGTAGGATGGTTTACCACTGAGACATTTGTTGATGATAGCAGTAAATGATCTCCAGGGTTGATGCAGCTTATTGACATTGACATCAGTGATATTTCTTATTTCTCCAAAGTGACCAAGACTGGCTAGAAATGCGAGAATCTCCTTCTCAGAGTGTTCTTTAAACTTCTTATAACCCGACCTTAGGGCAAATTTTGAAGAATCTCTCTGAATTGATCAAGAATTGGGAATGTGCTTTTTTGAGTTGTTCGTCTTGAATCTAGACAGATCGTAAAGAAATATAAGCAAGGCCGCAGAATTCTTGCATATAGATCTCTAGAACATCAGCAGTGACTTGGAATGCCTTGTAGAAAGGAGTGAGCTTTAACACATCGTAGACTACTTGAAGAGTTGCTTCCTTTGATATGACATTCGAGCTTAAACGAAGATTACATTTCCCAATCTTAAGTCGGTTGGCAGGAGCAACAAAGCATCAACCAAAGCCAAGTCTTAACTGCTATTGAGATTTCCCATGAAGTCCTGTTTAAGAAAGATTGAGTGCAGTTTATAATGTGACACACATCAATCGAATATCATGAGAACCTTTATGACTTTTAGCACTTTTAAGATCAATCATCTTAGATAGACTAATAGCGTATGAGACAAAGGCACCTATTGTAACAACTAAGTTGAATGTAGTTAACCTTGGTTTTGTCAAGCTTTTAATGTCTATTTTAAACTAAGAGACTTGTTTAATTTAACCTTAGTTGGGAAAAATTTGATCTTAAGTGTGTTAAGTCGAAACTGGTTAAGTGTTGAACATCTTCACTTTCGATCTGGTTTTCACAAAGAATACACATCGATTCGGTTTGGGCACTGCCCTATCACTCGTTTTCTGTTCATATAAAAAATATGCTCGATCTCGGACCCATACTAAGATGTCACTCGTTTGGTCCATGCTAGATGAACACTCGTTTCGGTTTTTCTCATTAAAATATACTACTATCTGGCTCTACACTAAAGGTTTCACTCGTATCGGAATTCCACGCTATGATGACACTGTTTCGGGATTCTCATTAAAAATTTGCTCGATCGGAAAAGTCCACTCTAAGTGTCATTCGTCGGATCGCCACACACTTAATGAACTCGTTCGGTACATCATTAAAATTTGCTCAATCGATCCCTCCACACTAAGTTGTCATTCGTCGGATCCACACTTGATGACACTCGTTCGGTTTGTCACACCCCGTAAATTCCCGGTTAGTATTCCGACCCACTCCGGTCATCTACTTTTAAATTTTATACGTTATGTTTAAATCTGATAGTTTACCGGGGAACAAACTGCGTAAAAACTGAAAAACGTCGTCGGACGCGTTCCGACTCGACTTATTAAATTAATTTAGGCTTAATATAAGATATTTTAGCTTTCCTGAGTGTTTCGTGATTTTTAATCACTTCCGATATTAATTTTAGGGTTTTATCCTTTAAATTGCGTTTTTCGCGTTTTTGACCAAACGGAACCCCGAAAACTCAAAATCTTTTCGTGTAAACTCAAGTTATCGTATTTCTAGTGTCATACTAATAAAAATTTCGTTCACCTCTTTTCCCTAGCCAAATGTGGCGCCTAAACTACAACAACAAGTATACTTGGACTCAAAAATAAAAGAAATGGCATCTTATTTTGAAAGCCTCACCCATGTGTGCATACTTGATGAGAAAATGACATCTTTGTTGTCTTGTAATTTGCATGCATGCAAGACTCTTACACATCACATGTTACTTACACACTCTTACAACTTTGACTAGCAAATTTTGAACCATGATTATATCACTTGAACCTTGGCTAGAAAAATTGAACCATCTTGGTCCTTGTGAGCCATGTTCGGCCGAACCAAGGTGTGCACACACCTTTGGTGTGTGTTGGTCCCTTGTGTGCACCATCTAGCCCTTTAAACCCTAGTCTTGAACTATAAATACAACACCACATCTCACACTTAGGGTTCATTTTCATTTCTAGTCACCAACAAAAATCTTTTCTCTCCCTCCCCTTGCTCCTAGCTCACGGCACACAACCCACACCCATACACTTCCATAACTTTTGATTTCTAGCAAGATCCAAGTATTCTAAGTTCATTCCTAGTTATATCTAAGGTTGATCCAAGTGTTGGTTGGTTAATTTTCCAGAGATTCCAAAGAATAAAAGTTAGGGATTCAAGTGATTTTTTGGGGTTTTATAGATCTAAATAGTTTGTGGGTATAGGATCATGTTTCTTGCTACTTGCTCTTCTTGATTTGTAAGTGTTACTTGAATCCTTGTTGGTTCCATCTAATTTCTTTATAGATCTATAGTTATTATTAAAGATCCATGTGTTTGTGATAATTTTTACAAAAGAAATAAGTTAATATTTGTCATCTCTTATAAAATAGAAGTAAATACTGTTACCACTTTAATGTATTATGTTTTATAATATGTTCATCTTGGTGAGAAATGAGAGTTGATGAGATTTCAACATAGAGATTAAGTTGGAATTAATGTAGTTTTGTGTGGATTAGTTGTAAATAAAAGGTGAACTAGATAGGCACAATATGCGAGTTGGGTTTTGATTTTTGGTCCATATTTCGGCAAAACAAACTTGCTGTCCCAAATTAGTTTGGTGGTTTTGAGCGACTTAAAAATGTTTTCATTAGGCGTAAAAGTAGTTTTCGTAAGAGCATCCCATTTCGCAATAAGAAATTTTTCAATATATCACACTTTAAATCGGACAAAAAACGGCCAAGTTTATGGCCAAATGAAACTCGAAACATTTTACGGCGAAAATAGAAATATGTACATTACCATATCCGCAGCTAAAACGAGCGATTCGGAGCCCTTCGGGTCGAATCGGCTTAAGAATCAATACAACTAAGTTGCCCGGAATGAGATTTTACTATAACGTTGGCAACCGTTTAGCCTAAAAGTAAAAAACGAGAGACATTTTTACCACAAATCGGAAAAATAGATTTTTAAGGAACACTCTATTTAATGTTTGCTGATTGGAATAATAAAAGGGGGTTTCGGGCACTTTCGGACGATTTTGGATGTTTTAAATGCGAGCGAAACATATAGAAATGTTAGGTAATTTGTTAGAACAACTAGAAATGTCATGAAAGGTTATTTGAGATGCCGTTTTTAATAAAAAGTAGGATTATTAAAAATGGTACGAAACGGACATTTAGGCGATTTAAACATAAGAAAAGGCGTTTAGAATAGTTAAGCGATTTGTAAAAATGGAAACTTAAAAAAATAAGGGACGCAATAACTTATGAAACTAAAAATTTTCCTAAAAGGGAAAGTTCTTAAAAATAGTAAACTTATTTACCAAGTGTCGGGATTACTAAGACGTTGTGGTAAAGTTTCAAAGTCTTTTATTACTAAAACGCAAACACACTTGGATGCTTTAAATGATGAACATGGATGCTTTACTTGTTTCTTTGATAAATGCTAAGTCATACCCATGCTTACTCTAGGTCGCAGCTAGACCTCCTTATATCTTCCTCATTTGTTGTGGTTCTCGCATACCCTATGCAAGGTGAGTTCCATACCCCCACATTTTTACTGATTTAACAAACCCCTTTATAGTTGGGGGGGGGGGGGGGGGGGGGCTATAAGGGTGAGAAACATTGTTTTGCTTTAAATTGACACAAGTTTCTTTACGCGAGTTTTACTGTATTATGTGTTGGCCTAATTAGCTTACCAAACTACTACTGGGCCCAACTAATCATGAACTTTAGTTTTCTCGGACCGGAAAGGACCGGTTGATGGAGCGCGAGATGTATAAAATAGATCTATTGGGACCAAATTACCCTATTGCTTTGGTTCCCACCTTAACGAAGAACAAACGGAATTTATATGTCATGTTGATGTACATTAGGTGGTCTTTGGTTTGGGACACCGTTAGGGCAGGAAACTATGCGACAGGATGTGCATGCCCTTGTTGATAATTAAGCTTCAGTGTCATGACTAGTTGCAACAGTAAATACATTTATGTATCGCTGTATTGTATAGTATTCACATATAAAGTTCTGAAAATCTTGTGGTCCACTCTTGTATAACTTAAACCAATGAATTCACCCCAACATTATGTTGACCGTTTTAAACAGTTTACTCAGGTGCTTAGCTTGGATTTGATTCTTGATTGCTATATGGGGCTAAGTGCTATGTGACTTCGCCAATTTCAAGACTTATCTATTATTTACTCGTTGTCATTATCAAAACTTTGTTATGCTTCCGCTACTTTTAACTTAATTATTATGGATTGTAAAACTTAAATTTATTTTATCTTATGCAACGAGTAAACTTTTTCAAACGTCCATGATTAGTGGTCGTTCTTAATACTTAGTGATCGGCATTGGTTATGACAGTCACCGGGCCCTCGCGACACGTATCCGTCGAGGCCACCCGTTTGGGGGTGTGACAGATTGGTATCAGATCCAAGTGTAATAGAAACCAGGTATTATACTATCTGGTCTATAACCAGTATGGATGATCCTATGTGCCTCTACTTGTGCTTAACTTGTTGTCTATCCTTCTGCATACAATATATTAGATTATATAAATACTTAAGAGTATTACTATATATGCCATATGTTACCTTGCCTTCATTTTAGCATTTCTTCATGCTTTCATGGTTTTCATATAAAGGAGATTTATATAAACTTTTGCTTGTGCAGATTATGGCAGCTTCAGCTATCATTATTTCTTCTGATTCTTCGGATGAGAGTGTGGGATCACCGCCTGATAATTGTTATATTGTATACATTAAATACCCAGGATTTTGCCAATAAAAGCCAAAAAATATGCCAAAAGATGGAAATATGTGTGCTTTTGTGTCTCAATGTGCAGGAAAGGATATCAAAGTCAAAAAGAGCAAAAACAAGCAAAAACCGACAAGAAATGAAGAGACAAGTGATCATGAGAAAAGATATCAAAGCCGGATCAAAACCGTGGTCAAGAAAGTGAAGAAAAGGACAAAAGGACAAAGGAAAAAGACCATTTTGCCCTTACAATAGAAGATGAAAAGACTAAAATACCCTTGGGCCTTTCTATACCATTCATATCATGAAAGCCCAAAAATGAGCCCAATACAAAAGCCCATTTATTGTTTTCTAAACTACAAGGGCCAGAAGTGTTAATTCCGAAAGACATTTTAACACTACAATTGTGGAAATGAAACACAAGGACCTGTTGTGTAATTTCCCTAAATTTTCAAATACATCACGCGGCTAAACCTTTCTGTGGTATATCCTATATCATAACACGGGGTCGATTCTTGGATCTGGCTAGTTTCTAGAGAGAGAAACACTAGAGAGAGAATAGTTTAGAGAGAGAAAGTGTTTCTTTTGTAAATGAAATAATGAACTAGCTTATCTCTTCCAAAGTTGGAAGAGACTATATATAGTACTTACAATATACCGGGTATTAGTACCCGACTTAAAACCGAAAAACGTACTATTAACTATTAAACTACGAGCTATAATAAACAGTAAAATACACGGGGTGACCGAGTCTTTTTCTAATATCTAACAATCTCCCCCTAAGGGAGGTCACCCCAGAGAATACCAAACTTTAATCACTTCATTCTTTAGCTCGTAGACATTTGATCTCTTGTTTATTTGGGATAGTAATCTTTTGATTCATCTTACGCTTGTCTTTGAATGTGATCTTGAGCTTTCTTGAGATCATCGTCCAAACATAATCTTACATCATCTTGTGATGGATCGCCATCTTGTGCACTTGTGAAGAATGCATGACAGCAGAAAAAGTTTGCGAAGCGTTTGACACCTTTATGAGGTCATCCATACATCATAACAAGGTAGGTCCGTGTCTTGGCATTCGGATATAAACTTGACATCTCCGGAACTAGAATTCCCATCTCCATCTCCAGCTTTTAAGATATCCTGTAATTAAACAGTTAGTAATAAAAGAGAAAATTAATTGATTTGAAAAGACATCTAAGTGTTTCTTATGAAAGAATTTTGCAACACTTTCGAGATTTTAGATTGTTTGTCAAATGATAAAATAACCGTAAATTCCTATACTGGAACAAGTTTGATTCACGCAGAAAACCGGCCATTGTTTCCTTTCCAGTTGACACAAGATTGATTCTTGGTAGAATCGCACAAGGTCACCTACCTAGAGCTTGTTGATGTTTGGCTCTAGCAGGTATTGCCATCTCATTGTGAACAGCTATCTTTTCACTCGGATGTTCTGGCAATATCACAGGGATAATGCGTAGGACTCTTAGGATCAACTTGTTTCCACAGTGTGTGAAAGACAAGAGAATTGGATATGTGTCCTATCGAGAATAATTGACGATCTCTTGGCTCTAGACTCAATAGTGCGTTTTGGTTTTAGTAATCGGAGGGGCTGGAGCGGACTGCCACCTGTTCAATATCAACTAACTCGGAGTGAGAAAGTCAATAGATAACGTGTTTAGTCTCCGTGAGAAATGAAACAGAAATCTTTTGAGAGATTCTAAGTGGCTAGGGAGGGTTTTGTGCTTGCATCACTAACACTGGTCCATGATGTCTATCTTCAATAGTCACAAATCAATCTTAGTGATCTGGTCAGCATATGAATTGACCCCGGTTTCTAGCTAAGTAATGAGGGCTTCTTTCTTTACACCCTTTATCTTTTTAATTCTTTTAAAATCTTCAACCCTTCAGTGCTAACTACGTGATTTCATTACTAGAACCTTGTTGGGTTTATCCAGTTTATCTCCATCTCAGTCGGCACTTTTCCCTTATTCTCACTTTTACTCCTTTTCCATGTCATACCTAAGGACTTCTACACTAACTAGTGGATTGTCCCTGGTAGAACCTCCGGTTATGGCTGGATCATTAGAATAGTACCTAACCTTACCAACCTTATAACTCCAATTAAGTAAAATGCATGGTCGTTACTTTGTTAACAGTTCTCCTTTCCATAAAACCGATTGAAAGAATCAATTAAGGCACTCATGATATAAATATCTAAGCCGTTGTTATACCATCGATTGTTATTGACTATTTTTTCAGAAACGCTCCCCCTTCAAATTTGTGCTTCGTGTTCGAAATTGTTAGCACGTTGTGAGGAGTATATGAGTCCCTAAAAATCACTGTCTTTATTAGACACATATTTTAATCACATTATTCTCCCCTATATCCAAAAAATTTAAACCCAATTGACCATTTTGGATATCAAATTGATTTAAATATGTTAAAAAATTTGAAGAGAAAAGTGTGGACTTAATTCGCAAGAAGACGTATAAGAGACCATATAACTTTTTTAAACCTTGCTCACCCTCAATCGTTGAAGGGATATAATTTACTCCTAACACTTATACTATCAAGAGATTAACTACCTACTAATGTACAAGGTATATTATTCACAATAAGAAATAAGATTGACCTTTTGATTGTAATGACGATGTCGTCACGTTGTTCTGTTGATCAGCCTGTAGTCAATATCTCTTATTCGTCCTCCACAAAGCTTTCAAGACTTCGATTAGATCCTTCTGATCTGTATCTTTTCTCTATTGCTATGATGAATCTTTGGCTTCTTCCTTGTCATCCTCTGACCACATCCTAGTCTCCATGCTCCCTTAATGTACTCGAAAAACAGATAAAGTCCTTTAACCATTTGGTCCAGCTTTTCCCATGACTCTGTCAACTCCCATCACTAAACTTTGTGTAGCACATTCAGCCTCATCAGTTTTTCTTTGTCATTTCTGTCTCTGTAACAACTTCTCTTTGGCTTAGGGCGATTGAATAGTCTTCTTTGAATGTAATAGTCGCTGCATCCCAATTAGGTCTTCAAGGTTATCTTTTTGTTTGGTAACTTTCAATCCGAGCTGTAAGTCTCCCACATCGAATTTCTGATCACACAGGTTTCTATCCACATGTTGACTGCAGTGTGAAATACTGATCTTGTCTTTCTTGGCAATAGATTAAGCTTTTCTTGAATATTGACAAAAAGGGAACAGATCTACAAAAAAATCATTTGGATGCAGATTTTTTGAAATCCCTTTCCGAGATCTGTATTCTTGGTAATCAGCTCGGCGAAGAATTAATCTCTCTTAGATAGTTTTAATCCATATTTATTCAAAAACACTTTGGACGATGAACACCTGAGAAATTCGCATCTGCGATCAGAACTGCTTCCTGATCAGAGGACTCACTATGTTTTGTTGATGGAGAATTCTTCCTTCACCTAAACCACCAAGTGAGTGATAGGCCATAACCTCAGCAAAGCTGCTGATGTCATATTCTTGTTCACTCTCAACCCACAACGAAGGAACTAATTCTTCAAGGCCAAAGTCTAGGTAACGAGCGGCTTTGAGCTTGGATATGGATAAGGCAATTTTTCGCTCTTTGTCACCTGTCACAATATCCAGATCCCTTAATGAAGCAAGAATTGGTTTGAATAGTTTATCCTGAACCAGGTTGTCCTCCGTCAGGGCAGTGGTCATTTTAAATTTTGTTTAAATTTAATGACCCTCAGGATTACTCAAGTCAACCTTATTTGTCAGCAGCTTATGGCATTCATCCATTCTGGAATTGAAGAAAGACGTTGTTCTTGTGAAATGCTTTTACAAGGTTGAATTGTTTGACCTTCGAAATCAGCTTTGCAAAAGATTTTCTTCTTTCCTGTTCGAGCTTCAGAACCATTTGATTTGAAATGAACCAATATCCATACGTCTTCCTTTGAAGCTTGTTTTCCTACCCACAGAACTTTATACGATGTGGCGTGTGGCCATTTGCCCATTAAGTCTGGTTCCAGAAATCATTCGGTGGAATGGTCTATTCGCTCAGAGTTAGCCGGTCTCTCAACCGCTTTCTGGAATCGGCTTAAACCACGTAGTGGTCGACACCTTGGGAATGTGGGCGTTGTCAGTGTCCTCCATATCTGAGTCATTCCTTTCATCCTGCTTTGAAATGTCATCTGTAGATTGTTCAGAGTGTTCTGATTCGGGATCAGATCTGTGCATCGAAGAGTCAGCACCAGCATCTCTTGTGTCAGTGATCTGCCATCCAGTTGAGGTGAGAGCTGGATGTTGTTTGGAAGCAGATGCATCAGACTCCCTTGGCTTCTTTGAACTTTGGTCATCAGCTTTCGGAGGAGGTTTAGCTGACCCAGAAGCGGCAGAATCAGATCTTCTTTTCTTTGTTGACCTACCCTGGTTTGATCCAGCTGAAGGGCCTTCATCATCATCATCGTCTTCATCATCATCACTATCATGCTTTCTCTTGTGGTCTTTCACCTTGTCTGCAACTTCCTTATCCATGGCGTCTTCATCTGCTATCAAAGCTTCCATGAGAGCATGGTATAGACGGTAGTTGGTAGTGTTTTTGTTGGCAGACTTCTTCTTATTCATGTGACTGAAGAGAGCACTTTTTAGATCAAATTCTTCAAGATCAACTTTATCAGTTGACCTGATGGAGTAAGTTGAATCTTGTTTCTCCTCATCCTGTTCCTTTTTAGCTTTGATAATCTCCTTCGGGCTTTTTTCAGATTCTTGATTCTTGACAGACTCTGGGCCAGGCAACACAGAGTATTTCTCGATTAAATCTGTAGTGTGTCGTTCAAGAACCTTATGGAGAGCATCATCAAGTTTTGTTCCTAGATAAGAATCAACAGCCGTAGGAACTTGGGATCTTATTGAAGCCAACACATCAGAGTGATCAGTCTTCTTCACTTCAGACATCTCTTGCTCCAATTTTGCCACTCTTAACTGAAGGGCGATGAATGGAGTGATTTCAGGGAGAGATGTGGTGATTGTTGTAGCTTCCGTGTTGATTGGTGGAGGAGTGACCAGTAATGATGGCTTAGAAGATGAGACCTCTGTGAAGGGAGCAATCACTGGAGGAGTTGAAGTTGCTGTCTGATGACTTGAATCAGGTATGGTGGAATCAGACTCCTCTCTAACTTTAGATTTCTCCTGTTCATCTTCGGTTGGTTTGTCATGAAGAAATTGATCCCCAAAGTTAAATGTGTCATCGAGATTTTTCATGGATGACATAGAACCAGAATGACTTTCTGGTTTGTCATCGATGACACGTTCATCTGTTATGAGCTTCAGGTTTTCATGAACCTTTGGGTAGGCTGTGGCGAGGAATTCTTCATCCATGTGCTCAGGGTTTGGTCCAGCAAGAGACACATGTAATTTTCCAGAGTCTGATCCAGTCTGGTCTTCTTTCATGGGCTCAGGGTCTGGTCCAGCCAGAGCCTCATGTGCTTTTTCAGGGTCTGAGACAGGAATGCTTACTCCTGATGATACTGTAGACATGTCTACTTCATCTTGATCTTTGTCATCTTTAGGAGCAGCGGTTTCTGTTTCACTTTCTGTTCGTTCTGAATCCGACGTGGATGAAGATTCATGGATCACCTTCTCTGATGTGTCATCATCGGGTTGAGAAGAGGGTCCAGTTGTCGAATCAGGAGGAGTTTGATCACGCCTAGCAAGGATAAACTGATCAGTAGTTCTTTTCTTCTTTGACAGATCGATCAGGGAATGGGCTACTTGTTCTTCAGTAACAACGGCCTTTCCCTTTCCCACTACTTCATGCAGTTCGGGAGTTGCTTCCGACACTGGATCCCTGATCGTTACTCCTCCAACAGGTGCCCGACTTTGTGGCAGAAAGGCCGGATCTAAGCTAAGCTTAATGGCTCGTTCCAGGTCAGCATCATTTAAATTTCTTTTCTCCTTTTCTTGATGAGCTTCCAAACTTAAAACTTCTTAGCCAGATTGAGAACCAGGATCATCATATTTCTTTTGAGGATAGATTCTTGTTGAGCTTCATCTTTTCAGTCAACATGTTGGAAAGCAAGTTTCCCTTTCTAATTTTATGTGGAAGCTTACGCTTGGAAGGTTTCTTTGTCGGAGGAGGAGCTGGCTTGGATTGTTTGCTGTGTGGTGGTTGTAGGCTTTTTGGGTATGCACGCGTGATGCAGGTTACACGCTTGCACTTCCTTGAGGGGTTTTCTTTGTATTCTCAGCAACAATTTTTAGATACTTGAGATAATAAGAGGATTGTTGAATGGCTTCAGTAATCAAGGGATCGGGAATTGCCATTCCAAACACTTCAACTGACTCACCTTTTGGGACAAACTGAGATTTCCTAAGACATAATTCTTCCAGTGTGATGAACAGCAGAATCAGGCGACGATGGAAGTTGTTATTACTTTGCATATAATAGATTATCACTTTGGAAATCCGTCCATAAGCGGATGGATGAGGAGAGGAGTTACTTTCTTCTTTGGGTTCTTCAGACTGGCGTTGTGACTTGCTTTGTGTGAGAAAAATGTCTGGATCCCTTGAGTAAACTCTTCCCATAGCAGCTCTGCATGATCAACATTAGTTTGAGTGACGATTCCCTACAGCATTTGCAGAACTGGGTGTCTGGGTTTGTCACTGCCAGAAGTCTTTCCTGTCAAGCACTGGTTGATTAAGGATAGAATTGCCCTCCATGGTTGATACACATAATTCACCCTTATGTTGGAGACAATTTCTACAGGTTCAGGATACCCCAGCTCATTAACAAAATCAATGACAGTGTTACCAGACGGAGGTAACTCAAACGGATGAGCTGGGATGACAGGAGTAATTGCTAATGCCTTTCTGAGAAGATCAGCACTTAGATCGAACCATTGTTCATCAACTTGACAACTATAAACCCCTGTCTTCTCGTTATATTTCATTGTGTTCCAGAACTGTTGCAGGTAGATAGCAGGAACATTTGCTGAGGCAGTGAATGCTTGGAAGAAGTTGGTATTACTCAGGATGTCCACTGATATCTGAAAGATGGGGTTCTTTTGAATCTTTTGTGCATTGAAAAGTAGGTTGCTTTTCCCGATTGTTAACCACTGAGAGCGAGGTACAATCTGCTCATCTGTTCTTGTCGGTGGTTGATTGGGAACATTTTGTTCTGCCATTGTATTCTGCAAAGGAGTATTAACAAAGAAGACAAACATTGCAGAGAAACGATGTTAGAGAGAACGTTAGCATTGATAAAAGTCAGGTAACTGCACGATTGATTAAAAACAGAGGTAACTCTGGTTTGATTAAGATCTACTAATTATCCAACAGGATCAATTACTTGTTAACTAGGCCCGGATGGGGTTTAGAAAAGCAACTGGGTCATTCGAATGGGCCTTGATAGATTATTGGGCTCAATGGGTCAAAATATGAAACTTAGCCCAAACCGCCGCCAGGCAGAATGCCAACTCGCCGTTAGGAGAATTGAGCAAACCGCCGCGAAAATATAAAAATATTCGACCAAACCGCCGAGAGACGGCGGTTTACCTGTTGGAATAAAATAATAGAAAATTATGGCAACCCGCTGTTATTCAACCCGCTGTTGGCCAACTCGCCATTCGACAACTCGCTGTGAGACAACCCGCCTTTTAAGCAACCCGCTGTTGGCCAACTCGCCATTCGACAACTCGCTGTGAGTCAACCCGCCGTTAGGCAACTCGCTATGAATCAACCCGCCGTTAGGCAACTCGCTATGAATCAACCCGCCGTTAGGCAACTCGCTGTGAATCAACCCGCCGTATGAACCAGCGGGTTGAGTAAGTTATTATTTAAAAATAATAAAATAACCAACTCGCCGTTTAGAAATATACGCAACTCGCCATTCGGGCCGGTTTCTTAAAATTCAAACCCCGCACCTCCTTTTTCAACACTAATCACATCCTAAGGCATTCCTATGCTATAGATATACATTGCTACCATTCTTTTCATCAAACACACATATATCTACTTTTTAAACTACAACCCGCCGTTAAGAATCAAAGGCAACTCATTCACTAATGTTTGAGATAGAAAACCACACATCAAAACTCATTAATATATACCTTATGAACACTTCCCAGCAACTAGATCACACCATACAACACTATAGATCTATTTTTCTACACTTTTTAATGTGTTTTCATTCGATTCCTTTGATATACACACAAAATAACTGATATAGATTAAGGATCGATGATTACCTTTGCAAGAAACACACGAAATCAGCGATTCGAGGTTTGGTTCTTGGCGGCGAGTTGCGTGAAAGAGAGAGAGAGAGTGTTTGACGTTGACCGATTTTTGTAACTTTTGACCAAATGGCAACTCGCCGCCCCTTTTATACTTCTAAGTTAGAAACTTGGCAGATTTAGTCCCTTAGGATTCCATCTTCTTTTAATTTTTGTTTAAAGTATTTCTAAGGCATTTCTAAGATTAGGCAATTGGCCAATTTAGTCCCTATTGGTTAATAAGGCTAGGAAACAAAGAGCAAATGCTTTTTACACCCTAATCATTACAACAATAGATAACTTTGGACCTTTGAGTTAAAATTAATTAACTCCCCTTCAAATATTAACCCATTAGAATACAACAACCATCTTATAATTACACTTTTATAGCAACCAACAGTCTTTTATAACCCCTTAGATTTTTTCACATTCACTCTCCCCCTCAAACAACGACCCGGTTTCTATTGAAAAGGCAGTAGTCGTTGATTGAGATGAAAAGATCAGGCGAACAGCTCCACATAAACCATTGTATTACTATACTCCCATAAAGCATAGATATAAAGTAATCCATGCCCAGACATTAAACCGGGTTGCAATTTGAAATAATTACAAGCCTTTTAGTAATTCTAAATGACTTAAAATATTTCTTAAGTATTTTATTAGACTATTATTAATTAATTTTAATTTTTTTTGACCTATTTACAAAGGA
>BQNB010085021.1:11872-28588 GCA_026074375.1 Tanacetum coccineum
ATTGGTATCAGGAGCCGCGTCGCTCTAATTTTCATAACAAATGTTTTTAAAAATAGAGCACGATCCATGTATCAAATTACCCATGAAGGGGGATTAAATATAAAAAGTGTTTTGTTGTTTAACTTGTATTAGTTTTGTTATTAAATACACATAGTATACTAGGTCGATGTAAAAATGATGCTTAAAATAAGTGTTTTATGTTCGGTATCAAACTCAATAGGTTCTACATCTTTACGTTAAGTCACTAAATAATTTTGTATAAAAAATGGCGAATCTGTGTGTTAGGTGCCGACCCCCTTATCTCCAAAGGGAGGCCCCTTAGCTCCTGGCCACCCCTTTATCAATCAGGGGGCCACCTGTCTGATTCGGCAGATTTTCAGAAACTTTGAAAATTCATATAAAATCAACCGTAAGTCCGTAGAAGTCGTGTCACCCGTCATTTTAAATATAATTGAGTCTACTTTCGTTTAAAAATACTTCCAAGTATTTATTCCAAACTTAAGTAAATCAAAAATGCAAAATACTACATAGTGGTCAAAAATATGTGTGTCGCTATGATGTAAAACTTGTATTTTACCTTTTCCTTCGAGTCGGGCATTTCTACTTGGTATACCTTTGAAAAATAATGTAATTAACTTTTCAAAAATATTAAAATTGGTTAGTTTTTGAAATGGGGAGGAAACTAATTCGTTTTCAAACAAAACCGAGCTAAGTATACATTGTTGTATCTAATACACAAAACGACGACAAGTACTCTTATGTGTTATGCTATGTGATTATGTGCACTTCTTTGTGTCTTAAGTTTGTTAATAGAAATTATTAAATGATTGTTGCTATTTGTAATTGAGCTAATTGAATATCTAAGCACATGTGTCATGTACACTATTCGTTTGCAGCTAGTTTTTCGAATTATGCATAACTAGAGCTTATGCTAGATTTCTTGCTAAGATTGCGAAATTGTTCTTGCATTGCATTTAGGCATAGATCACTTAATTTACAAATGTTACATAAACATTTTGTAAATATTTTCGAGTATGAGAATATACTTAGGAATAAGAGTTCAATAACTTATCAAGTATACTATTAAATGTGTTAAAACTAGTCACCTAAATATTTCTAACGATTTAATCTATTTTCAATAACACGTTTAAATATTTTCAACAACTTACTTTGTTTGACCTTGGGTTGGTTAAACAAAAGAAAAGATTGTGTTAATACATTTGTAACTAAGAAAAAGAAAATGCTTGTGCTTGCATGGTTCTAACATACACACATAATTATATATTTTTAACATATAGTAATTTACAAAAGACGTGTGTTGTATAAAAATGGTTAGAAAACTCATTTATAACTCATTTATATACTCATAAAATGTCAAAAACTATGTATATTATACATAACAACAAATAGTTTTTCGCACAAGTAAAATTTACGACAATCTTAGAATAAGAAATTAACTTATCATTATTCATCAACCTCACCTTACAACTAATCTTGGGATTAATGGAACACACTATTTAAATATTTATCTATTTTCTTTTAAATGAGTGTTCGTGAGGGTCAAGAAAGATTTCGAGAATATATCAATTCATTATTCAAATTATTATTGATATCTTTATTAAATCTAATTCATAAGTTTTTGTGTATAGACATGAAATCGGATTCTTATTTGTTTAGTTTCAAGATTATATCAAAATATAACAAAAGATATCATCTTGGATCTACATAACTCAATCACACTTGATTGATATGAAAATAATTACATCCTTTTCTAGATAAAAATAATATGTATCGGATCATAACTCACACTTGTGTTGATGATGCCATATTGAGTCTACTTATCCAATGGTTGTGTTCCAAATATTAAACTAATACATGCATAAAATACACAATTAATTAGGATTGACGACTTGGATGTTTCGTCCGAAATATTCAAGCAATTTACATTGCAATGCAATTGGTAAATGTGTCATTACGAGCAAACTAACAACATATGTAAACTTTGCTCATACAACATAAAAGCACAACTCAAAGCTAAATTTCACTTTTAAATAAATTCTCAAATAAGAATAATATTCTTGTTTATTCACTTAGGATAACATAATGTTTGGGAAACATTATGTTTAATGATTTTATGGACTATCGTATTAAACGATTGATAAAGAATAATATATATCCTATGCATTTTATTTTCTTCTTAGCATAAATGGTTGTGTTACAAGAAAATACACTACATATAATTTGAAAAATATAAGTTATTAGAATTGAAAAATAACCTATCAAAATATGTGTCAATGCATAAACAAGTAAAAATACATTTATTCAAATACTTATTTAATTATGATATACAACATTGATAAGAATAATAATTTTAGAAAAGCATATTTGTTTAAAAAATAAAATATGTCTCTTTTCAATTATTTATCATTAAAGAATCACAAACTCAATTAAGATAAATAATATTGATGAGATTCATTTCACATGACATGAAATGGAGAATTCTTAAAACACTCTCAATATAACATATTTGTCATTGTCACAAATAAGCACATCTCTTGGCTTTTGAAAAACCAAACACGTTAAATATCACATGTGACAACTACACATGTAAGATGACTAAATATAAGACATCCATTAAATCAAGCAATATGTAATCGAAACCAAACAACCTATAGATCTTGAACAAAAGATTAAAACATCTTGCTTACGCTTATCTTAGAATTCTACACATCTTGATTAGGATTATGCGAACCGGAATTAAAGTATGTTAGTTGGGTTCGGTGTATAACCCGTAAAAATGGTCGTGTTTAGCCTGAATTGAGCACCACTAGTGATAGTCTCATATTCATTCTCTAATTTGATTAAATGGCTCTTCCTAAATATGCCTAATGATAGTCTACATCGATAGACTTTGTATCTCATTAGGAGTACACACTAAGCACGTAGAAATTAAGCTTCTCCTTAGTCAATCTAGACAAAATGCACCTCACATATGTGTTTTAATGTTTCAAGATGATTACTTGTTCACATGTAATGCAATTATATGTCCTCATAATCTTGATGCTCAATGTTTAATTGCTTAGATATTAAATGCATGTTCACTATAAAGACATTTGTCTTCTTCTAGCAATTTAGATAAAATATTTCTTAGTTTATCTAAATGACACATGCTCATAAATGCTAAATGCTAACATGTTTTACATGACGATTACGTTTAAAATTATCATGTTTTGTATGCGCCATTTTACATGACTTACGTGTTAATCATACACCTACACTATATTAGCTTAATATATGACAATTAACGTTTAATTGTCATAGAGTCTTACACATTAATCTTGTTTATTATTGTGTTGATGCATGCTTAGATAAACTTATATACCTATATCTATATGTCTTATGCATCTAGGGATATATTTTCTCACACTAGAATATTTTCTTCGCGTCTGTGTCACAAATCTAAAAAGTCAAAAGAGTCATAAAATGGTCTTATATCTCCTAGAGTCTTCACCCACACATTCCCTTAATCAACATCTCTCCTTCTTCCAAATAATCCACTCTTTCGTCAAGGAAAAGTTAGATACATATCTAACACTCCTCCAAGTAGGTTTGACAACTTAAATATTTCATCTGAAATATTCAAGCATCTTTAACTTGCGATCGTAAACGTTAAAAGTCATATCCGAAAATTCATATTCAAGCCTTTTAACAACATATGTTAAAATGCTCTTCCTAAAGCTAAAAGCTTAAATCAACCTTCGTGTGACAAAGTTCTTATGAGTTTCTACATAAGTGATTCGTAGCCTCTTTAATATACATTCCTTAAGACTAAGTACTTTCATTTCCATTAGTCCTTTCCATCCCCTTAGGAATGTCACGATGGTTTATAGTCATGCTCACCTCATACACAATGAGGATCGAACATTATCCATCGATCTTAGGATAGAAAACTTATCAAAATTCGTCGTCATCTCCTTCGTGACAATGTCCAAAAGGAAATATCTTCATCAAAAAAGTTTTGTCAGAAGACAACATCGCCGACATCTTCACCAAACCACTCAAACGTGAACCTTTTTAAATCTAGGTCTAGGAATGATGAAACAAATCTCATAAACGTGTAATTCTCATTTTAATAGTCTTGTTACTATTTAATACATTCTGATAGCGCCTCTATTATTATATAGATGGTTAACATCTTCTGTCCACATTTCCACTATCACCTTTAAGACAACCTCATACCTCGTCGTGTGATTGTTCTATGAACATTCGCAACACTCGAGAAGAGCTACATAACTTCGCGAATGAAGTTCATCATATGCTAACCGTCATCCGTCATGACATTTTTAAGCTCATCGCTTTCGTCTTTATTTTTCTTCACTTATTCTTTTTATTCCACAATTTATGTCTTGAATTAAAAGGGAAGGGAAAACACACCTGTTCACATATATTTCCTTTAACCAAATACTCTCAAGAACTCACATATGTGATTCTTATTCACTAGAAACCAACAATGTAAAACTGAGTCATCCTTACCACTACCAATCTCGAGTTATCCACCTAATCATCTTCATAAGAAGATTCACCATGTAACCATTCCCTACAAGTGAATTTTGCCATGAAATGCGTCTCATCTTCATTTCCCAACACTCATAAGCATGTGTGCCTATGTTGTCGAAAGTTAAGTAAATTTCTTAATAAAATGCATCTCATCCTCATATCTTGACACTCATAAGCACGTGTGCCTATGTTGTCAAAAGCAAGTGAATTTCGTAATGAAATGCGTCTCATCATCATATCTCGACACTCATAAGCATGTGTGCCTATGTTGTCAAAACAATATAATATTAAAACATTTAGTTATTAACAAACAATCAATTGCGAAGCGAAAACCACACTTTAAGTTACTATACATATACAAACACCTTCTTATGTCAATAAGGTACGTTTAAACCTTGTTTTGACATTTTAAAACTAAACAAGACTATTAGGTGTGTGTAACTAGATAACTTGTGATGTCGTACTTTTAAGTACATTGTACTCATAACGGCCTACATTTAATTAGGTTTGCTTCGGATTTCGCTTGTCGACTCACTCACTTGATTCATATTATCAACACTATTCATTAAGGTGAGTTCATAGCCCTATGTTTTACTACATCAATGATTTACAACTTTTGGGGTGAGAAGCATGCATTGTTTTACAAATAGGATGCAAGTGTACATTTTATCATGATTACGTGTTTGCCTAAGTAGCGATAACCCACTGTGCCCATTATCATGAACTGTCAATTACTTTGTGTGAGCACGAATGTTATAAATAGATCTATTTGGGATTGACATCCCCATCGGATGATAGACTCCTCACGGTGTCCACGAAGTGACCAACGGATTATACATAACGATTTGGATGTTTCGGTTGACATCATCACGGGAATGTGCAATATTTATATTGCATTCATACATGTCGAGCTTCAGGTCCTTGAACTTAGGAAACCGTAATCCATTTGAGTTGTGCACAGGTTGCATAATCACGAGGAAATCTTGCGGTCCTACATTATAATTTTACATAAACCTATGAATTCACCAACTTTATGTGACGTATTAAAAGCATTTTTCCGCAATCTATGAGGTGCACAAGAGCAAAGAAAACATTATGGTCAATCATTTGAGTCATTGCATAAAGATTTAGAGGCATTACATATTAGGGGATATTTGTTATATCTAATTAACTTTACATTCAAGGGTGAATAATTAAGCCTGTTATCTTTTGTAACACATTATTAGAATCTAATGTATCATTTTTCTAACACCTTTTCAAGGTCGTTCTCATATCTTTGTGCGGCTGATCTATGAAGTAACAGCTCCCAGAATACTCCATATTGCCGCTGCGACCCAATTTAGGGTGTTTCAGATTGGTAGCTAAGCCAGTTATAGAGAACCAGGTCAAATATTTTTGCTGGACTATAACCGTTTTCAAACATTGCATTCATACAAAGGGGTTTTAACGGGACATACATACACTAGTTGTTTGCATTAGTTAGTTTTACTAGATGCTTACATGATTCATATATGTGTTCATATTATAGTACGTACGTTACTATGAGGGTCTTATGTATATATACAAAGATGAGTTTGCATTCTTTCGCACATACTCTACAATTATTTATATAAGGGTTATTTATATAATAGGGAACATTTCTTTTAGGCAGGTAGCACTATAAGCTCATAGGTCCTAAACGCTACCTAAACATTAAGCTATCGAATATGATATCTTACCATCATTCATTTATGCCATGAGCGCATATTCATATTTACCATACCAGTCTTATATAATATACTTATATAAGTTAAGTTTTGCTCGTTGCAAGCAGTCATGTTTTCACCATCGACGGTTACCTACACGTCTGTCTATATTAATTCCGAGCCATGGAGATTCCAGTGAGCTTCTGATGAGGAGCTAGAGGCACCAATGGAGGATCAGCCTCTACCTGCGGATGCCTCACCTACAACCCTATCACCGGGCTACATTGCTGACTTCGATCTGGAGGAGGATGAGGAGGACCCTGAGGAGGATCCTGCTGACCATCCTGCCGATGGAGGAGACAATGATGATAATGAGTCATCTGATGATGACGACGATGATGATGATGTTGAGAAGGATGAGGAGGATGAGGAGGAGGAGGAGCACCTAGCTCTGGCCGACCCTTCTGTTTGTACTCTATATATGACTTTGCCCCTCAAGATAAGGATAACAAAGGCCATATTTAACTGATGCTCTGCTTCTACACCACTCACCTCTCCACACATATCAATCTTGTTTCTAAGACCAATCCGTACATTACAGGATGTTATTAACACCATACTCCACGATCACCATCTGCTGAGGCATGCATTACCGAGTTTGCTGCTGCACTACCTTCATCATTACCACCACCACCAGAGAATATTAAGTCACTTAAAGATAACATAAGAGTCTAGCATCTAGAATCTTGAGAGGCACCCTGCCCATAGATAAAAGATTTGTCATGTAGCTCATTTTTGTAATAATCCCACAAACTTAAGTAATACTCGGTTGGTAGCGTTAATGAAAAGCTTGTACTCTTTTACTCAAGTAAAACAATGTATTAAGTATTAACCTACGCTGTTGGTTATGATCATGCTACTGTATGATGTGGATTTATTTATGCCATGGTTGCTGTTATCTTCTATATACTGCGTGACATCGGTGGTCTCACCTTACAGCTAAAGTTTGTAATCATGGAGTGTCATGATTTGTCCTTGGATGAAACTTCATATACATTTTATTCCCTGTGATCTTTAGGAAACGATGACAACTGTTAATCAAGGGATGAGTGTTGAGGAAATTAAGCAGGTTGTAGCCCAACGAGTGGCTAATGCTATCGAGGCTATTGCTATTTATGAGACAAAAACCAACATGGCCCGCAAGTCAATAAGCCAGACCAAACGAGAAGAAGACAAGGTAGCAGAGAATGCTAGCAACAAGAGGAAGTGGGAAGGTAACCACAATGGAAGCTCGAGCCAACAAAACAAAGGCATAAGTGCCTAGAGCACTCCTACTAGAGCCTATCAACAAGAAGGCATAGCAGATATCAACCTCTGGCAACCAGAGCAAATTTCACCATACAGGATTGTGCACTGTAAGAGTATGAGATGCAAGAAGGTTTGGCCACATAGACCTAAAAATTGTAGAACACACCTACTACTGCTAGGAATCAACAAACTCTCACCTGTTATGAGTGTGGAAGTCTGGGACACTACAAGAGTAATTGTCCAATAGTAAGGTTTCAGAACCGTGTGGACATGTACTGGAAAGGAAAAGCTCGTGGAGACTCTAAGCGCCACGACGTCTAACATTACATCTAATAGAGACCTATTACAATAGTAAAAGTTAAGTTGAATTATCGTAGACTCATGTCCTTTAAGAATCTCATTGTACTTCCTCTAAATTTATCGTTGTATCGAATGATTTTAAAGTATCTATCAAATCTATTGTAATTGGAAATTCCGCCAATCTACTCCAATTCTCTAATTATTCATGCAAACCACTTACTAAAACATTATGAATTTATGAAACATATCACTATCACACAATAAACTATTTCGTTGTCTTCCATAAACTGTTTCCATGGTCAAATTTTCAAAACTATTTTGTTATCAATTCATAAACAATGTATACCACAACATAACTCCTTACTATTACATAAAGTACTAGTCACGTGATTCCCTTTAACAAAAACTATTTGTACCATCTCATAAACAATTTTATTATCGCCTCATAAACAAAGTCGGTGTCATTAACAAACTACCTTACTATCGATTGATAAACTATTATTTTATAAACTATTTTACTATCATTGACAAATTATTTTACCATAGCTCAATAAGCTATCATTTTATAAACTATTCACAATCATTTCACAAATACCTTATGAATTACCTTCTTGACATCTTATATACTATTTCGCAATCATCTTAAAAACTACGTTACTATCACTTCATGAATTATCTTGTTCTTACCTTATGAAACCATTTTTATCACATAAATTATTTTATTAACACCCCATGAGTCATTTAGCCATTGTCTTGTAAACCATCATACGATTTCTCGTAAAACCATTTTATTGTCATCCTATCAACAACCTTACATCCACCTTGTGAATCATTTTGGTCATCTTATAAAACTCTTTGATACTTCTTTATACATAACACAATTTTGACGAAAATGAGCATCGCATCGTTAGCCCTCAATATACATACCTATTACTATGTGTAATTCAGGAAGGACCAAGCCATGCAGAGAGTAGTCACCCTGTAAAATTTGCAATCATCCATTTTTACTACATCCTGAAAAAAAAACAAATTTTTGTGTGCGTATTCGTAAAACGCGTTTACTTCAGGAAATCGAGTTAGTAACCATAGCAACTAAGCAGACCTTTACTCCATCTTACTATAAAGTTGACATCATCTTATACCAAATCCTAAGCCGAAAAGCCGAGACACATCACTAGTCGCCCTAGGACAATTCGCTATCAAATTTGCTCGCCATTAGAGAATTCACTAAATCATCCTTCAACATCGACCTGATGCCCGTAGAACTTGGAAGTTTTGACGTCATAATTGGTATGGATTGGTTTTCAATGTATCATGCCATAATAGCTTATGCCGAGAAGATTGTTCGTATTCCCTAGGGAAATGAAACCTTAATTGTCCATGGTGACGGAAGCAATCAGGGAAACGAGACTCGTTTGAACATCATTTCGTGCACTAAAACTCATAAATATTTGTTGAAAGGATATCATGTCTTTCTGGCACATGTTACTACAAAGGAGATTAAAGACAAGTCGGGGAAGAAGCAACTTAGAGTACCAACGTTCGATATTTTCCTAAAGTCTTTCCTGAAGAATTTCGGTCCCATCCATGACTCGACAAGTGGAATTCCCAAATCGCTTTTGATGCCTGTGTTTCTGCACCTGTAGCACGAGCACCGTATCGATTAGCTCCTTCCGAAATGAAAGAGTTGTCAGAGCAACTGCAAGAACTATCCGACAAGGGCTTTATAAGACCCAGTTCCTCACCTTGGGGAGCTCCGGTCTTGTTTGTCAAAAAGAAGGACGGATCATTTTGAATGTGCATCGACTATCAGGAATTAAACAAGCTGACTGTGAAGAATCGTTTATCCACCTCCCAGGATCCGACGATTTTATTTGATCAATTTATAAGGATCCAGTGTTTAATTCTAAGATAGACTTGCGATCAGTTTTATCATCACTTCGAGTACGCAAAGAATGAATGAATCCAAAGACGGCATTCAAGACTCCGCACGGTCAATTAGAGTTCCAAGGTTATGCATTCGTATGACGAACGCACCGACGGATTTATAGATCCATGAATCGGGTTGCAAACCGTATATTTGGATAAGTTTGTAATTGTCTTTATGACAACATAACTAAATTTATTCAAAAGGAACATGAAGAACATCTTAAGGCAATTCTGGAATTGCTTAAGAAAGAGGAATTGTATGCTAAGTTCTCTAAATGTGAATTTTGGATTCCCAAGGTACAATTTCTCGGCCACGTGATTGGATATCAAGGAATTTGACGTGGATCCCGCACCCAAAGATCGAATCCATAAAATAATGGGCATCATCCTAAGACTCCAACAGAGATACATCAATTATTTAAGTGTTTCGGTTATTTTCTCAGAGATTCATCGAAGGATTATCAAGGTTCTAAGCCAATGACCAAGCTCATGCAAAAGAAAGTCGCCTTTGAATGGGGTGACAAGCAAGAAGCAACTTTTCAGACATTGAAGAATAAGTTTTATGTAGCGTACCTATCTTAGCTCTCCTTCAAGGAGCTGAGAACTTCATTGTGTGTTATGATGCGTCGCATAAAGGATTAGGTGCGGTGTTAATGCAAACGAGAAGTGATTGCTTTTGCATCACACAGTTGAAGATTCATGAGAAAAATTATACTACTCGTGATTTAGAACTGGTGCATGGTGTTTTTCTCTAAAGAATTGGAGACACTAATGTACGAACCAAGTTATGGTGGTTCACAGATCAAAAGAGTTACACACATAACTTGACCAAAAGGAGCAGAATATGAGGCAACTGTCGTTGGTTAGAGTTGCTCAGTGGATTACGATTGTAACAATTCGTATCACCCGGGGAAAGCCAAACATAGTGGCCGCGATGCTTAAAGCCGTAAAAATAAATAAGCCATTATGGGTTCGAGCCTTAGTCATGACTATTGGTTTGGATCGCCCCAAACAAATTTTGGAAGCTCAAATAGAAGCACAGAAACCAGAGAAAATCAAGAAGGAAGACGTAGGAGGTATGATCAGGAAGGATATACCAAAGGAAAAGTTGGAACCCCATGCCGACGGAACTCTATGCTTAAATGGCATGAGTGATTGGCCCATGTTTGGTTGAGTCAAGGACTGTGATCATGCACGAGTTACCACAAATCAAAATACTCTACCCATCCCTGGGTTCCGCAAAATAAATCAAGACCTGAAAACTATATTAAGTGGCCGCAATAAGACGCCGACTTTGCCACCTATGTTAGCAAAATTTTGACGTGTGCTAAGGTCAAGACTGAACACCTAAGACCATCAGGATTGTTGGTGCAACCCAAGATACCTCAATGGAAGTGGGACAATATTACTATGGATTTTGTCACAAAGCTTCCTAAGTCGTCGCAAGGTTATGACACCATTGGGTGATTGTTGACCGACTTACTAAGTCTGCAATCTTTACGCCAATGAGAGAAACTGATTCCATGGAGAAATTGCAAGAATGTACCTAAAGGAGGTAGTCACAGGCATGGAATAACATGTTCGATCATTTGTGATCGTGACCCTAGATTCGCATCAAATTTTTGGAGATCACTTCAGAAGGCTTTGGGTACTATCTTGGATATGAGAACTGCGTACCATCCACAAATTGATGGACAAAGCGAGAGAACTATCCAAACTCTCGAGGATATGCTACGTGCTTGTGCGATCGACTTTGGAAATGGTTCAGTTAAACATTTGCCACTAGTTGGATTTTCTTACAACAATAGTTATCACGCTAGCATCAAGGCTGCACCATTTGAAGCACTTTACGGTCAAAAGTGTCGTTCACCTGTTTGTTGGGCCGAGGTTGGAGAAGTTTAACTCACCGGTCCAGAAATAGTTCAAGAGACAACCGAGAAGGTCATCCATATCAAACAAAGAATTCAAGCCGCTCATGATCAACAAAAGAGTTACGTCGATTTAAAGCGTAAGCCAATGGAGTTTCAAGTTGGTGATAGAGTTATGCTTAAAGTTTCACCTTGGAAAGGGGTCGTACGTTTTGGCAAACAAGGGAAGTTAAACCCTAAATATGTTAAACCTTTCAAGGTGCTGGAAAAGGTTAGATCCGTTGCTTACAAGTTTGAGCTCCCTCAAGAGTTGAGCAGGGTTCACAATACATTTCATGTATCCAACTTGAAGAAATGTTATTGTGACGAACCATTAGCCATTCCGTTGGAAGACTTCAAGGGATGACAAGCTCCTTTAGTGGAGGAAACCGTAGAAGATCATGGATCAAAAGTCAAATGGTTTGAACAAAGTCTATCCTAATGTCAAGGTTCGAAAGGAACTCGAAAAGGAGAGGTCCTTGAAGTTTATATGAGTAACGCGAAGACCAATTTCAAAAGAATATTCCACATCTCATTCACTTAAACCCGTACCTCATCAAGTAATGCCAACTTGACCTTAAGACAAGGCTCTTCTATGGTGGAAGAGACTGGAACATTTCTCATTTTTAGGTCAATTACATGACTTCATTAATTCCATATTTATTTAGGACTTTTAGCGCGTTTACTTTTTAATTATTATCGGATAGTTAAATCGCGTAAACTAAAAAATCATCATTCAACGTAAACGGGCACCAAACAAATATAAGTTCACGTCAAGCAAGCGTTATATAATTATTAAGAGTATAATTATACTTTGTCCATAATGTATTTTTATTGGTTACGTAAAACGCTTACGTTTCGCAATAAATTACATTTAGGCATACCCGGAAGTACCTATACATATCTATACTCAAACAAATACCCACTATTATACCCAATACCCAAAATTTAATCAATTCTTCACACTTATTCATCACACAACCGGAATATACAAGTAATCATTAACAAGATTAAACCCTTTAAACTTATAAATAAATCACGTCCACCGTTGTACTAAACCTTAAACATAAGTACCTTCATCGCATAATACCAAGTAATTGGCACTTCACTCTTACAAGGGTACATTAAAACAAATCTTGACCATATAATATTAGTTGTTTCATAATACATCTTGTTATATAAGGAAGTCCTAAGCATTTTAACACACACTCTTTCATAATTCACAAGTAAACTTTCACATACTCCTCTCCATTCCATACTCTAACCCACATCTCCACAATTCACCAATGTAGTAGGGTTGTTATAGTTTGATTTCTAGCAAAGATACAAGTGTTCTAGCATTCATTCTAAGTATATCTAAGGTTACTCAAGGGTATTTCAAGCTTGGATTTGGGTTTAACAAGGATTAATCAAGAAAACATATTTAGGGTTTTCTTGATTAGGGTTTTGAATTTGGAAGCCTTGCTAGTAGTTTTATCTTGTGTTCATCATCCTACATCTCTTCTATAAGGTTTATTTAAACCCTAAGCATTTCATTATTCATTGACATATGTTTTTATGCTTGTTATATATGTTAAACACCACCTAGGTTCATTTTTATGATTTATGGAATAGTACAAAGATATATATAATTTGAACTTTGTATTATTGTTGGTGAAATGATACTTAAAATGGAAGTAAACATTCTATATAAGTGTAAATTAATTTATAAGTTTAGTTTGTAAATTAATTTGTATTGAAAGTTTTATCTACAAAAGTTATGTACAAAAAAAAATAATGGAATCATAAGACTTGCCATACTTGGACTTATTAAATAGACATTATTTATAAAGACTTAAAATATATCAAGTTATGCTATTTAATAAGTTAGAGGACTTGTAATGGTTTAGCAAAGTGAAAAGTATATAAAACAAGTGTATAAAATAAATCATGTACAAACATAAGAACCTACTGTTTGAATTCGTGTATAAGGGTATACATTTTATATTTTATTCAATTAGTACTTATCACAAGGATCATAAGCATATAAGAAACTTGAAAAACCGAGCAATAACGAAGGAGATATGACATTTTTAAGTTTACAATAATTAAATGGATAAAAGTATTTTTATAAAAGTTATTTTATAAAAATATTTACTGTTTCAGATCTGGTATATTAAGGGATATTTTATAAAAATATTACTTTTCATGACGAATCCAAACATGTAAGAAACTCGAAAAACGGATTTAAAATGAAGGTGATACGTTATTTACAAGTTTAAGTTAAAAAGTATTTTTATAAAAGTAAATTTATAAAAATAGGTTACTGTTCACGATAGTATACTGTTGGGAAATAATTTTCATAAATAGAGCTTTTAATTACGAAGACGTGGACATAGGAATCACTAAAAACCGAATTAAAACGAACAAGATACAATTAAAATACGATTTCAATAATTAAAGTTATAAAAAGTATTATTTATAAACTGTCAACTTACAGTTAACTGTTCAAACAGTACCAAACATATTTAAAATTTAATTTTGATTAGACTTTTCAAATACGAATCCATACATTAAAGAACAAGCGAAACAGATTAATATGAGTAAGTTTGTACTTTTTGGAAGGTTAGAACCGATTAATTATATAAAAGTATTTTATATATTTTTATAAAATAACTAAAACTAAACTGTTCATCAGGCATAAATATTATAAATATAATATTTGATATATTTTCTTAATACGGAGCCATGGATATAAATAACGAGAAAAACGAGTTTAAACAATAAGATAATAAGGTTTAAAAACCATATGCACTATTATTACTATTGTGCGACTAGTATTATCAAAACATTAAACCAATTATATAATATCATTATATAATCAATAATAATATTAAAACATGTATTATTAACAAACAATCAATTGTGAGACGAAAACCACTCTTTATTTTACGGATACAAATACAAACACCTTTATTCAATAAGGTACGGTTTAAACCTTGTTTTGACATTTAAAACTAAACAAAACTATTAGTGGTGGTGTACCTATATAACTTGTGATGTAGTACTATTAAGTACATTGTACTCATACGGCCTACATTTAATTAGGTTGCGTTCGGATTTCGCTTGTCGACTCACTCACTTGATTCATATTATCAACACTATTCATTAAGTGAGTTCATAGCCCCATGTTTTACTATATCAATGATTTACAACTTTTGGGGTGAGAAACATGCATTGTTTTACAAATTGGACGCAAGTGTATATTTTATCATGATTACGTGTTTGCCTAAGTAGCGATAACCCACTGTGCCCATTATCATGAAACAGACAATTAAATGTGTGTAAGCGCGAATGTTATAAATAGATCAATTTAGGATTAACATCCCCATCCAGGTGAGTAGCTCTCACTGGTATCACGAAGTGAACCAACAGATGTATACCATGTCGGATTTGGGATTTTTCGAGTTGAACATCATTACGGGCAATGTGCAAATATAATAATGCATCATACATGGTCAGCTTCAGTGTCATGAACTTAGGGAAACGTAATTCCATTTTGTGATGGGTGCACAGATTGCATAATCACAGGAAATCTTGCGATCCTACATTATATTTACATAAACCTATGAATTCACCAACTTTATGTTGACGTTTTAAAGCATGTTTTCTCAGGTCTATGAGGTACAAGAGCAAAGAGATACATTGGTGGTCAATCATTTTGGAGTCATTGCATAAAGATTTAGAGGCATTACATTTTGGGGATATTTGTTATGATCTAAAAACTTTACATTTTCAAGGGTGAACAAGTTAAGCCGTTGAGCTTTTGTAACAACATTTATTAATCCAATGTATCATTTTCAAACGACTCTTTTCGAGGTCGTTCTCATATCTTGTGCTGTTGATCTATGAAGTAAACGCTCCCAGATACTCATATTCTGCTGCGAACTAATTTGGGGGTGTTACATGTTAGATGATTAAGTATAAGACTTCCATTAAATCAAGCAATATGTAATCGAAACCAAACAACCTATCGATCTTGAACAAAAGATTAAAACATCTTGCTTACGCTTATCTACACATCTTTATTAGGATTATGCGAACCGGAATTAATGTATGTTAGTTGAATCATGTTAGGCCCTCTATGAAAAGATAATACAAATTTTATCTTTGCTACACTTTATTGGGCAAATATAAGAATTCTATTTTGTCTAACATGTAAATTACTAGTGGAGAATCTATTGCACTAGAAATTCAATTTGACCTAACGGTTTAATTGCTTCCAAGAGTGAAGTTGGTTTCGGTGTATAACCCGTAGAAATGGTCGTGTTTAGCCTGAATTAAGCACCACTAGTGATAGTCCCATATTCATTCTCTAATTTGATTAAATGGCTCTTCCTAAATATGCCTAATGAGAGTCGACATCGATAGACTTTGTATCTCATTAGGAGTACACACTAAGCACGTAGAAATTACGCTTCTCCTTAGTCAATCTAGACACAATGTACCTCACATATGTGCTTTAATGTTTCAAGATGATTACTTTTTCACATGTAATGCAATTATATATCCTCATAATCTTGATTCTCAACGTTTAATTGCTTAGATATTAAATGCATGTCCACTATAAAGTCATTTGTTCTTTTCTAGCAATTTAGATAAAATATTTCTTAGTTTATCTAAATGACACATGCTCCTAAATGCTAAATACTAACATGTTTTACATGACGATTATATTTAAAATTATCATGTTTTGTATGCGTCATTTTACATGACTTACATGTTAATTGTACACCTACACTATATTAGCTTAATATATGACAATTAACGTGTAAATGCCATAGAGTCTTACATATTAATTGTCGGAACCCAATATCACTTTCACTTCATTATGGAAACAAGAAAAATAAGATGAGAAAATATGGAAGAATTGTAGAGAGAAGTTAGAGAGAGAAAGGTAGAGAGAAGATGAGAGTTGGATGATTACTTGCAAAATTACAAATGAGAATTAACAAGAATCAACACCCTCTCCATACTTGGAGAGGGGTATT
>BQNB010085022.1:0-28588 GCA_026074375.1 Tanacetum coccineum
GGACCACTACCTAAACTAGTTCCTATAGAACTTGGTTCATTAAGTGTTACCTTGGATTGAGTCTTAGCTATGTTACCCCTGTCTCGCTCTGCATCTAAGCTAGTAGTAGTAGTAGTAGCCCTTACCAAACTGTCATCCATCTCCTCATTGACAGCCTCATCTGCTACATTGGTTATAGGACCACTAGACTAAGGTATCTGAGTGTCCTTTCTCTTTGACTTCTTAGGCTTTTGTTTTTTTAAGGTTGGGATGTTGATGGTTAAATAATGGTGGGTGTGTGATGGGGATCAGTTGGATTTGCTGAACCTTCACCCATTTCAGCTTGATCTTGTACCACCATTGTTTGGAATAATGGTGTTTCCCTTCCAGAAAAACCTTTCCATACCCTTCTCATATTCCCAAATATCTTCTTAGTGTGAGAGAGTGCATTATAAATACCATTATGAGTTTCCATCCTTTCTAGTTGTTTATCCAAAAACACTTGTACAAACCTTGGATACATAAAAATTTTGCCCATATTATCTAAGTTCTTCACCATACTTTCAAAAATATACTTTGAAAAGTTAAACTTCTGGTTTGTAGCTAAATAGATAATTGCAGATGCCATGGTGCTACTAAACTCATTCCATGCAGTAGTCTTAGAACTTAGGCATTGTAAAATAGTATGAATAAGGAATTTCCATTATGGGGAAAAGAATGCCTTATAGAAAGTAAGCTTCTGTGAAATTTTCTCATACCTCATCAGTGTAAGTTGTTCAAAGACAGTAGCATTGGGTAGATAATCAACACCTTTATCATCTTCTAATTGAAGATCTCTTCTCACAATTGATTCAGTTATGATTATCTTCTTTCTATACACTAGGGCTTGTAACTGTACTTCCCCATTGACAATTTTAACCTTGGCAGTAGCCCAGAACTGTTCTATGCACGAAACATATATAGTGGGATTGATCGTTAGTACATATCTTATAGGTTGTGCATTCAAAAAATCCATTATCTGTTCAAATCCTTCACATTTAGCAGGTTTAGACAAAAACGCGACCATATTTTGATTATTAGCAAACTTTAGGGTCATCATTGTGTTGGGTTTTGATGATGAATGATGAAATTGAGTTAGGGTTTATGATTGGAGAGTATATGATTGAATGAAATCGATTAAATGAGTGATTGAAACCCTTAATCGAAGTATTTATGAAAATACCCTCAACAGCATTAACGTTCACCAGTAGTAGTAAGTTATGTCTGGCAGCATTAACTTACACCAACAGTAGTAAGTTTATACCTAGCAACATTAACTTTCACCAGTAGTTGTATGTTTATGCCTAGCATCATTAACTTTGAATCACCAGTATTAACTTCAATTCCATTCCAAACACTATGTTCAACTCTCTTTCTGTTATTCAACTCACTAATTCTCTCGATTCTTTTTACTCACCAAATCACCCTGTCTGTTTTTATTTCACACAGCTCTCTTTCTGTTTTTATTCTCACCAATTCTCTTAATTCTTTTTCTCACCAAATCACTCTATTTATTTTCTCTAATAACCAGCTTTTCCATCATCAATCTAACATTTTTCTTTGCTTTTTCCATAATCAAGTAGTTGATTCTGAATGCAAAGCACTTGTCTACAACAACTTGAAGCAGCTACATATTCAGCTTCTATTGTGGAATTTGCAACCACTGTCTGTTTCTTGCCCTGCTATGATATTAATCTACATCCTAGGAATTGACAACCTCCTATTGTAGATTTTTATCCAAGCTTGCTCCAGCATAATCACTATTAGTGTATGCTACCAAATCAAAAGGAGAATCTGTTGGATACCAAAGGCCCAATTTTGGTTGACCTTTTAAGTACCTAAAAATCCTTTTCACAGCATGAAGATGTGAAACCTTTAGATTGACTTGGTATCTAGCACATGCACATACTGCAAACATGATGTCAGGTCTTGAAGATATGAGATACATCAATGACCCAATCATTGACCTATACATATGAACATCCACGTCTTCACCATCTTCATCCTTGATCAAAGGCTTTTGAGTTTCCGTTGGTGTGCTTGTAGTCTTGACTTCTGTAAACCTAAATTTCTTTAAAATTTCACCAACATATTTATATTGACTAATAAATATGTCATCCTTCTTCTGCTACAATTGTAATCCCAAAAAGAATGTAAGTTCTCCCATAGAACTCATCTGAAATTTCTCATGCATCAACTTCTCAAATGCATTGCACAGCTCCTTCTTTGTTGAACCAAATATGATATCATCCACATACACTTGAACTAGCAAAATATCACCTTTGTGCCTTCTGATGAATATGGTCTTGTCATTTTTCCCTCTTTAAAACCCATTGTCCAACAGATATGTTGACAAGGTTTCATACCAGGCTCTAGGAGCTTGATGTAGTCCATATAGTACTTTTTCAACCTTGTACACTCTATTAGGAAAGTCTGGATCTTCAAATCCTGGTGGTTGACACACATACACCTCTTCTTCAATCTTTCCATAGAGAAAAGCACTTTTTATATCCATTTGATACACCATAAAATCTTTAAATGAAGCATAAGCTAAAAATAGCCTAATTGTTTCAATTATTGCAACAGGGGCAAAGACTTCATCATAGTCAATCCCTTCTTCTTGTGTGTACCCTTGAGCAACCAATCTTGCTTTATTTTTTTATCACAATTCTCCTTTCATCCTTTTTATTCCTGAAAACCCATTTAGTGCCAATAGCCCTTTTTCCATTTGGTAAGTCCACTAAAGTCTAAACTTCCTGTAACTTGAATTGTAGAAGCTCTTCCTGTATAGCTTCTATCCAGCTTGGATCCTTCAATGCATGAATTACCTTTTTGGGTTCTTCTATTGATAAAAAGCAAGCAAACAAGCATTTTTGAAGGTCTTTATGGTTTGTTCTTTGTTGAATAGTACTAACAAACCCATGTGCCTCCAAATTCTTTAACATCCTTCTTGTTTGTGTAGCTGATTGCAAATCTCTAATCACTTGATCAAGAGGATGATCTTTATGAATTTTTGTAGTTAGAATAGGACTGACTTGGATTGTTGTATCCAAATTGTTTATGTCAGCCTCTGCACCAACATCTTCATCATCTCCTGAGAGTTCAAATAAGCTAATATCTTCCAATTCAGGCATATCAAGATCAATTGGAAGTTCAATGCTTGTTTTTGCACCAATAGCATTAACCTCATTTGTGCTAGTAGCATTAACATTGTTAGTGCTGTTAACATTATCCTTGTTGGATCATTTTCTGAATAGATCTTAACCTTTAGGTTGTAAAGGGTTTGTTTCGTTAGATAATTCTAAAGCAACAATAATGAAACACTAATTTGAACACTATTAATTATGCGGAAACTAATCAATAATGCTAAGAAGAACAATATTAAGAATCACAAAAGAACTTTAAATTGATAACTTGAATCTGCCTATGTTACAGATTAACAAAAACTATATTGCTAATCGATCTTTAATGATCTGGGTAGAACTATATCTACTAACTAGCCTAGGGTCCTTTTATACACCAAGGAACCCTAATGTGGCCTTACAAAATGCGAATAAAGATCAATGCTTATCCATTTCTTAAGATATCTCAATGCATATCTTAAAAAACGGTACGAACTATTTATAAACTAACGGTACTAACTAACTGATCAGATACTAACATTGTGTACTGCAGTACAAATACAACTAGCGATACTAACTATATAACTAAACGGTACTATCTCAAACTCAGGAATGCATTATTCCACAATTCCTCCCCTAAACATAGAAGGTTTTAACTTTTTAATCTTCATGTTTCTTTAGTGTAAACATCTTGTAGACCAGGAGGATGTATCCAAACACTCTATCCAATCTTGATCTGATCTTTGATAATTTTAACGTTTTTAGCTATCCATCTTTATCAACAACATGTCTTCTCAGCAACACAGCTACATCCAACTAATTTGGCTTTGTAGTTTTTGGCAAACTACCAACCATTAAAGGATTTGATATTCCTTTACTAGTAGCCGTTTGCTTTGGGATAGCCAATTCTTCATTGTAAACAACAAGGTGAATTGATAACCTTATAGTTTTGAGTAAACTATCAACGGATTTGATTTGTCTTTACCAAAAGCCGTTTGCTTTTGGACTAGTCAATGCTTCATTGCCATAACATGGTGCATTAATAACCATATAGTTTTTAGCAAACTATCAGCTATCAACAGATTTGATTAGTCTTTACCAGGAACTGTTTGATCCTAGACTAGCTAACTCTTTACTATGAAGCAAGGTAAGTTGAGAACCATACAATTTTTGGTAAATTGTCAACCATAAACGGATTTGAGAAGTCTTACCATAAGCCATTTTCTTATGGACTAGCCAGTTCTTATGTTTGTTAAACATGGTGAACTGATGACCATTTATTGTGTGGTTTTGAAACCAACACTCAAAGATCCTTCTCACTTCCATTTTGGCCTCCAACCTCATCAATCTATTTCACAATAAACCTTAGCAAATCAAATACAGTATCATCATCAGATACAACTGTCAATCTTAGATCCATCATCCTCTCAAGTGTGTGTTTAGTAAGAGATATCACTCTCTTCCAGCATGTGTGATCTCATACCATCTTTTAGTCTCAAAAAACATGAACTACTCCATAGTTTTTCATAAAATCCAACTACTGAAGACTACATTCCAATCTTGCTGTGAGTTCCAAAACTCATCTTCATTACTTGAATTGAACATTATCATTAAATCTCCCCAAAGTACTTTGTCAAAATCATCAGGTATCTCATCTTGGCATCTGTCCATCACAAGTTGATATACATCACACAAATTATCTTTATCAAATATGGAAAGCATGCTCATCAGAGTACTAAAATATCTCCTTTTTCCATTGCCTCTAATCACCACATTTACATTAATTTTTTTCTAAGTCTTTAGTTTCATCATACTGTGGTTTAGTTCAAAGATACTTAGATTTCCATTCTATGATAGGATACTTCTTGTCAAGTATTTCATAATCCACCTCCTTGTCCTCATCTGGAGCTATTGTTAAGCATAATCTCAGCTCATCATTCTCATCTTCAGAAGTGTCTTGTCTGAATCTTCTTTTCCTTAACTTCATCTTTTTCCTTGTGGCAAGTTTTCTCTTTTTGGTACCTTCTTCTTCTTTATTTTCCTCCTTAATACTGTCATGCTTCTTTATACCAGCAATTTTCTTGTTCAAATCTTTTATTAGCCTTTCATCCTCAACAGAACCAATAGCAATGAAGTTTTCATCAGACCTTTTTACCTTTTCGTACAAAACTTGTATTTCTTCAAAAAATTTGGTCTTCAAATTAGAATGCTTCTTTCCTCCAACATGCTTTAAATATGTCATCATTTGGTTTCTCAGCTAAGTTCTTGAAGGAAGTTTGTTTCTAATAACCTCAGATCTTTGTTGAGCAAGAAATATCCTTTGTGCAGCAATGGTATCATGAAGCAACTTGGCTCTCTCTTCGATGGTGAATTTTTCCCTCTCTTCTTCTTGAAGCTTCTCAGCAAGAATCTTGTTTGCATTGAGTCTTGCCTGAATAAAATCATACTCATTGGTGAATGCAACCTTAGTAACTTCTTCCTTATCCAACCTTTCCTTCTCCTCTTTTGCTTCCCATTCCTCTTGAACCTTTCTAGCCATCTCTTCATCATTTGCAAGCATTTTAAACTTCTTTTCAGCTTCAGTGATATCTTCTGATTCAGTATCAGATTCATCTTCTTCTTTAATCATTCCTTTGCGTTTAGCTTTTGGATCGATCTTGGGAAGAGGCTTTAATGTTAACAGTGATCTTGTTGATGTAGGCCTTGGTCTCTCAATATCCTCAACATTCTTGATGCCTACTCCTTTTTCTTTTTCCTTCTGTTTCACCTTGTTCTAACTCATTGTGACAAGAACTTGTGCAATAGTCTCATCATCACCAAAAACTATTAGAGTAGGTGTTGAATTCGTTGTTGGAGATGTTGGAGTAGCACTCTGAATTTTCCATCTTTTGGCTCAGCAGTACCTTCATTATCCTTGTTGGTACTATCTTTTGGCTTGTCAGTACTAACTTTTGGCTTGTCAGTACTAACTTTTGGTTGAGCAGTTCTAACTGGATCTTCAGTACTAACTCCCTTTTCTACACTTTCCTTTTCTTCAAGCACCACCGTATCTCCAGACAAGCTAAGCTCCAATGTTTTAGAGCTTGTCCTCCCCTCATCTCGAGCATCCTTAGTCTCTATGTAGTCCACTGCATCATCCACAATAACATCAAAATCATCAAAAGCTAGATCTTTATGCATTGTAGGTTCAGATTTCTTAGGTTTCCTCCCTTGTTTGGATATAGACTCCTTCTGCATCAACTTTTTCTTCAAGGACTTCTTCCTTGCCAATCTTTTCTTCATGGAGACACTCTTGATCCAAGCATTATGGTGAGATATCACATGTTTAGCCTTCTTTTTTAGCTGCTTGATCTAAGACTTCAAATCTTTAATTTGTGCAGCTTGAGTTGTGACTTGTTTACATAAAGACACACAAAGATCATATACACTTTGGAGTGTCAGGCCATCCTCATTTCCTGATAGGGATCTATCATTGGATGACTGACCTCTATGATTCCCACCAGAGCCTTCTGGAATGGAATCAAGAATTGGGTTAGAAGAAGAAGGTCTGAGGGATGGGTCAGGCTGTGGCTCAATTGGGTCTTCACTTAGGTGAAAAGAAGAAGGTGTGGGTTGGGTTTCAGATGGTCTTTCTGAAACTGTACCTTCATCCTCTGTTGGTTGAGCCAACATAGAAGGAAATAAAGGGCATTCCCAGATTTTTTACCCTTTTTAACCATAAAAGAGAAAACCTTAGTAGTCAAAGCATTAATAGGGAAGTGGTCTAAGGGGACAGACACATTATTGAGTTAGTCAAAAATACTAAAATAAACCTTTGGTACATTACAAACTTCTTCTTTGCATCCAAATGCCTCATCATACCATCAAAAATTAGTTTTGAAAAATTATAAACTTGATTAGTGGCCAAACATATTACAGCAGTTGCAATATTTGTGGGTATTTGATCCCAAGATGTGCTTTTTAAGCTTAAACAATGAATGATGGTATGAAACAAAAATTTCCATTAAGGAGAGAATAGTCCTTTATTAAAAGTAAGTGTGTTTAAATCTCCCTCATACCCCATCAATTGTATGGTATCAAATATAGCCTGGTTTGATAACACATCAATCCCAACAACATCATTAAATTGAAGATCACTTCTAATTAATGCTTCTGAGATTGAGACATGCTTGCCAACAACTGTGGCAGTAATATACCTAACATTGTTGATTGTTTTGGATTTAGCAGTCATCCAAAACTGTTCAACAAACGTAGTAGAGACAACAGGACTTATAGTGAGAGCATAGTGAATTGAGCTGCGTGTAAGGAAGTCTACGATCTCATGAAATTCAGCATTCCCATCTGTCTTTTCTAAGTAGGCGACCATGTTGTGCTTAGGATAGGATTCAAGAGTTGCCATAATTGATGAAGTGATGGTTATCGGTTATGAAAAGATTAGGGTTTTTAAACGAGAGAGATTAAGAAATCTTAGGTGGAGAAAGTGTGCAATTGAGATGAGATTATATAGGTTGAGCAAGCCCAAGATCAAAGAAACTATGCAATTTACACTTTAGACCCCTAGCGGTATTTTCTCCAATGGCTATTCAGCGGTACAAACTTTGTCCAACAGTACCAACTTTAAGCCTGGCGGTACTAACTTTTAGGTAACTAAAATTAACCAAAACTAGCAACACTAACTAACTTAGTACCATATGAAAAGCCCTAAAAAACAAACCAAACTGCATTACAAGGCGTTGCACTTAATTCAAACACCATAATCATCTATAGATATCTTCGAGCAGTACTAAGTAAGCCTAACGGTATTAATTCTGGTACTAGCAGTACAAAGTGTCTGCAGTAATAGGAACTAATCGGAGTACCACATCTAACCTTGAATTCTTATGCCAAAGAGTATAGTGAACCCTAAATGAACATCATAACCATCTCTTATTCTTGGAATTCATTCTTTTAAAACCAAACTGGACAAAAATATCTTGCCTCCCTTATTGTGGTTACAATTAACATCCCATGTAACCACAAAAGTTTTATATCTTGTGACATCAAATCCTTTGGTGAGAAGGTCTGCAACATTAGAGTCTGTGTAAATCTTGATAACTTTTATCAGTCTTTTCTCATAGCAATCTCTGATAAAATGAAATTGAATTTCGATATGCTTGGTCCTTGAATGAGCAACATGATTCTTGATAACACTTATAGTGCTCTCATTGTCAATATGGATTCTGGTGTGCATGAAATTAAAACCATAATCCATCATCTGATTCTGTATCCATAGTACTTGCCCTTAACTGTAGCAGCTGCAACATATTTTGCTTAGTAGTAGAAATTTTCACAATAGTCTGCTTTTTGCATTGCCAAGATATCAATCTTCTACCAAGAAATTGACAGCCACCTGTTGTTGATTTTAGTCATGTCTGGTCCTCCATAGTCACTGTTATGAGAAAGCTTCTAGTTCAAAAGGTGAATCCCTAGGATACCATAAAACCTAATTTGGGTGACTGTTTGAGGTACTAAATAATCCGTTTTTACTGCATTTAAGGGAAGCTTTTGGAGTGACTTGCGAAATTAGCACATGCACAAAATTGCAAACATGATGTCTGGCCTTGTTGCAGTCATACTACAGCAGGAACCAATCATAGGATCTGTATAGATGTAATCTTATCTTTACAATCTTCATCCTTGATCAGTGGCTTATTAGACTAAATAGGAGAAGAAGGATGTTTCTGATGGAAAAATTAATCAATCTTCTTAAGGATGTAGCTACATATTTCACTGACTTATAATGTGAGTCCCAATGAACAGATCTTTGCCAGTGCTAAGGGGTGTGATAGCCAACTTGTATAAATACGATTGACTATATAGAAACATGACAATGATTACTAATTGTTATGCAGAATCTACAACTAATGGTATTAAAGGAAGAACAATGATTAAACTAAATCTTGATTTTATTAATTGTTCCAAGTGATTACATATTATAACTATGAGATTTGATTGTATGAGATGTATATTGAATTGATATCTCTACTCTTTTCCATGGGGGTTCCTTTTTATAGACCAAGGATTAAACCCAAAAAGTTTACAAAACGCATAAAGATAATACATATCTTTTCCTTAATATATCATTCATATCTCTTAAACGGTACTAACTATTTTTCTACTAACAGGTACTAGCTATCCTGATTCAGTACTTAACACTTTGTACTGTTGTAATCTAACTATAAAATATCGGGTACTAAGTATTATCACTAACAGTACTAAGTCAGGACTGATTAATTCCCCAAAACAATCCTCCCTAAACTTTGATTGTTGAAATCTTTTAAACTTCATGTTCTTAAGGTTTTAATCTTCTTAAGTTCTTGGAGATGTATCCAAACAGCTCTAACACATTTGATCTTTGATCTTTATATCTTTCCATCTTTATCAGACAAACTTGTCTTTTCAGCAACACGTGCAGCGTCTTTTTCAGCAACAATCAACTAAGTTGGTTTGTAATTTTTGGTAAACTACCAGCTAATGGATTGATGTTCCTTACTAGTAGCCATTTGATCTGGGATAGTTAACTCTTTATTTAAAAATATTGTGGTTAATTACAATACAGTTTTTGGTAACTGTCAACCATCAACGGAAATTGATTTGTCTTTACCAAATATCGTTTGCTTTTGGACTAAGGCCATGCTTCATTGCCATAACATGGTGCCATTGTTAAACATATAGTTTTTAGCAATACTATCAGCTATAACAGATTTGAGTAGGTCTTTACCAGAACATGTTTGATCTTGGACTAGCCAACTCTTTACCATGAAGTAGGTGAGTTGAGAACACTATAAGTTTTAGTAAATTGTCAACATAATCGGCTTTGGGAAGTCTTTATCACAAGCCGTTTGCTTATGGACTAGCCAGTTTCTTATGCCTAGTTTAAGCATGGTGAACTGATAACCATTTGTTGTGTGGTGGTTAACCAACACTCAAACCATTCTCAAGTCCATTCACTGCATCACTCTTCATCAATCTGTTTCTTAATGAATCTTATCAAATCAAGGGCAACAATACTTTCTCTTTTAACTTCTAATCCCAGATCAAGCATTCTTTGCAATAACTCCTTGGAAAAAGGATATCTTTCTTTCAAATAAAAAATGGATGACTGTCCCATACTTCAATTTAGTATGCTAAACTCCAAAAGCTTCCATACAATCTCATGTGACCAATCGTCTATCCTGTTGATACTTCCAGAAAAAATTACTTTGATATTTACTTCTTTGAGGATTCCATCATTATCTCTTCAAATCTCCCCAAAGAATTCAAATCAATCCTTCTAGTGTAGTTTCTGAGTAATGCTCTAGCAACAAGTGATTAAGTGATACAAATCTTGCTATCAAATATATGAAGTACCTCCTTGAGATAGTTGAAGATGCTCTGAAGTTCCCATTGGCTCTGTATATTAACAGATAGTCCCCTTCTGGTGATGTACCTTGTTTCAAACCTAGCAATATAAATTGATGTCGTTTCCATTATTCACTTATATATGATACCCTTCAAATGTAACATATCCTTAGCATTTTCTATGTTCTTCATCACTATCAACATCTGACTATTTTCTTAGCTTTTTCCTTGCAATCATTTTGATATGACCCCTTTTCTCTTTTTGTGTAACTTTGCTCTGTCACTTCTACTTAGAGGTACCTTTGCTTGTCTCTTCCTTTTATCTCTGATGATTAAGTGTCTTTATCCTTCAATTCATCTCCCTAATCCTTCTTCATCCTCAGTGGAACAACAACAGTGAATTTCATCATAACCTCTTACACTTTCATACAAAGCTTTCTATTTCTTCAAAAGTTTTGCCTCCTTTATGTCTGAGTGTTTCTTGTTTCCAACATGCTTCAGATAAGTCATCATTTGATTCCTAAGTGGAGTTCTTGTAGGAGGTTTGTTTCTGATTGCAATAGCTCTTTGTTCTGCAAGAAATCTTCTTTGAGCTGCAATTGTATCATGAAGGAACTTTGCTCTTTCTTCTACAGTGAACTGCTCTCTCTCTCCATCTTGAAGTCTTAGAGCTAGAAGTCTATCAGCTTCCATTCTTGCTTGAATAAAGTCATATTCATCTGAAAGGGCGGTCTTTATAGCTTCTTCCTCAGCTAATCTTTTTCTTTCTTCTTCTGTTTCCTAATCCTCTTGCAACTTTCTAGCCATCTCTTCATCCCTAGCAAGTTGCTTAAACTTCTTTTCAGCTTCAGGAATATCCTCAGATTCAGTATCAGACTCATCTTCCTCTTCAATTTTCTTTTTCCCTTTATCTTTTGGATCAATCTTTGGACGAGGCTATCAAAGTCAATAGTGATCTAGTTGAAGTAGGCCTAGGTCTCTCAGTCTCTTCAACATCCTTAAGCTCAACTCCTTTCTCCTTTTCTCTTAAAACTGCTTTAGCTTGGCTCATGTTGAGAAGAACCTGAGCAATAGTTTCATCATCTCTAAACATTGTAGGAGTGGTTGTTAAAGTGATTGGAGTAGCACTTCTTGCTTTAGTTCGATCATCAGTACCTTTATCTAGGCTAACGGTACTATCTTTGTCCTGTGGTACCTTCTTCCTCCTTTATTCGGTACTATCTTTTGATCTGTAGATATAATCCTTCTTGATTTGTTAGTCCTAACATTTTCATTTGGTCAGTGTTAACTACTTCTTCAGTTTCTAACTGCATCTTCAGTACCCTCTGTCTCTGCATATTCACTCCTTTTTTGTCCTCCCTACATCTCTTGAGCTCTTAGTGTTCCAATTATCATTTCATCATCATCAAGGCTTATCAATCAATGGTCTTATGGATGAAGGTTTCAGCTTGGCAGACTTCCTCCCCTATTTAGATACAGACTCCTTTTGCATCCAGTTTGACTTCAAGGATTTCTTTCCCGCCAATCTTTGCTTCAAGGATACACTCTTCATCCAAGCTCTGTGCCTTCAAGTGTTTAATTTCCTTTGCTTGATCTGTAACCTGTGTACACAATGAGATACAAAAGATCATAGGAACTTTGAAGTGTCATGTCACCATCATTTCCCTGAAAGGGATTTATCTCTGGACTGAGCCTGACTCCATTGATTCTCACTAGAAACCTCTAGAATGGAATCAGGAATATGAGGAGTAGATGAAGGTCTAGGTGATGGGTCAGACTGAGGCTTAATATTGGCTTCACTTGGGTGAGGAGGAGAAGGTGTAGGTTGTGGTTCAGATGGTCTCTCTAAAGTAGCACCCTCATCCTTAGTAGATTGTACCAACATAGAAGCAAATAAAGGTGTAACTTTCCCCGAAAAATGTTTACCCTTTTTAACCATAAAGGAGAAAACTTTACTTGTCAAAGCATTTACATGAAAATGATCTAAAGGTACTGATACATTCACTAGCTGTTTATCCAAAAAGATTGAAATAAAAACGTGGATACATTACAAACTTCTTCTTTGCATTCTAAATGTCTAAGCATTACCATAAAAATTAATTTAGAAATAATTTTATTTCTGAATTACGATGTTGAGCAAATGACGCAGTGGCAATGGTTAGTGGGGAATTTGATCCCAAAAGGTGCTTTTTGAGCTAATACAATGATTCATTGTATGAAATAGAAACCTCTATTGGGGTGAAAACAAAGCTTTGTTAAATGTTAGAACAGTTAAATCCCCCTCATAATCCCCATGAGCTGTATAGCATCTATATAGCTGATTAGGTAGTGAATCTTCCCATCAGCATATCCAAAAAGAAGGTTACGTCTTATTGATGCTTCAGAGATAGACACAGGCTTGCCAGCTACTTTGGCAGTAATGTACCTTACATTGTTGATTATTTTGGATTTAGCAGACATCCAAAATTATTCAACAAATGTAGTAGAGACTATAGACTTACAGTGAGAGCATGAATGAATGAAGCTTCGCGTAAGAAATTCAATTACCTCATTGGGGAAACTCTGCATTCCGTTCAGTCTTCTCTAAATAATGAGACCTATTGTGCTTAGGGCACGATTCAAGAAACAAAACCATTGTGGTTGAATTAGTGATCGTCGGTGAGAGAGAGATTAGGGCTTGTATGGAAGAAAGTATGTGAGAGAGATTACGTAAGTGAACTGTGCAATTGAGATGGGTTTATATAGGTTTAGCAAACCTAAAAATCAATGAAACGTTTCAATTTACTCTTTGTACCTTGGCGGTATTTTCTTCAACATCTCTATAGCGGTACTATCTTTGCCCAATGGTACTAACTTTGCACTGTCGGTACTAACTTGTGCCAATAAAAAAATGAACAAGTTTGGCAACAACAATACTTCAATACCATCTTTATCTCTTCCCAATGACTCTTGAAAACCCAATTAAACTTCTTGTAATTCAATCACTGATGTTAATATGCTTCTGCACATTGAACACTTCATACAAACTGTACAACACGTTATATTGCCTCCCCTTAACTAATGTCGCTTATGGATTGATCTCCAATAGTAACAACCAAGAACTGGAACCTACTAACATCAAATGCCTTGGTTAGAAGATCAGCTACATTATCATCAGTGTGGATTTTAAGCACTTGTATAAGTTTCTTCTCATAAGCATCCCTTATGAAGTGATGCCTAATGGCAATATGCTTTGTTTTGGAGTGATGTACTGGATTCTTGACAATGCATATTGTACTTTCATTATCAATGTAGATCTTTGTGTTCATGAAATTGAACCCATAGTCTAACATTTGATTTTGAATCCACAAACTTGCCCATAACAATTTACAGCAACATATTCTGCCTCTGTAGTAGATGTAGCCACAATGGTATGCTTTTTGCATTGCCAAGAAATATGTTCTCCTGCAAGAAATTGACCTCAACCTCTGTTGTGATTTCCTATCGTTCAAGATTTGCTCTAGCATAATTAACTATCTGAGTAGGCTTCCAGGTCAAATGAGGACACTCTAGGATACCAAAGGCCCAGTTTTGGTTTGCCTTTAGATACCTAAAGATTCTCTTAACAGCACTTAGATGGGAGGTCTTTGGAGTGACCTAAAAACCTAGCACAAGCACAGGACTGCAAACATAATATCAGGCCATACGAGCTGGTCATATCTCATTATAGAATCCAATCATGGATCTATAAAGATGTACATCCACATCACTGGCTTCCTCATCCTTGACTAAAGGCTTCTGGGTCTCAATTGGTGTACTAGCAGTCTTTACACTGCAAAATCAAACTTCTTCAGGATTTCTGCAACATACTTATCCTGACTTATAAAGATACCATCTTCTTTATGTTTTGAACTTGTAATCCAAGAAAGAAAGTGAGCTCTCCCATAGAGCTCATCTGAAATCTACTATGCATTAAGGCCTCAAATCTTCATCACACCAAAATTCTCTTGTAGAACCAAATTATGATATCATCCACATAAACTTATACTAATATGATATCATGTTTATCCTTTTTAATGAAAAGAGTCTTGTCAATAGTTCCTCTTCTGTATCCATTCTTCAACAAGAAAGTAGATAAAGTAGCATACCAGGCTCTGGGAGCTTGGTGTAAACCATAAAGAGCTTTTACTACTTTGTAGACCTTCTGAGGATATTTAGGATCTATAAAACCTGGTGGTTGAGACACATAGACCTCCTCATCAATTTTGCCATAAAGGAAGGTACTTTTCACATCCATTTGATAGACTATGAAGCCCATGTAAGAGGCAAAGGCTAAAAAGATCCTAATGGCTTCAATCCTGGCCACAAGAGCAAAAACCTCATCATAATCTATCCCTTCCTCTTGCCTATGTCCCTGAGCAACTAACCTTGCTTTATTTTTGACCACAACTCCTCTCTCATCCTTCTTATTTCTATAAACCCATTTTGTTCCAATTGCCTTCTTCCCATAAGGCAAATCTACAAGAATCCAAACTTTCTGAATCTTGAACTACAACAATTCTTCCTGCATAGCATCAACCCAACTTTCATCTTCAAGTGCTTCAGAGATTTTCTTGGGTCATTTTGAGACAGAAAACAAGCAGATAAAAAATTGGAAGATTCCTTAATCGATTATTTCTCTTTGCTTTTGGAATATAACTTACAAAAGCATGGGCTCCAGAACTTAGTCACTTTTACTTCTGGTTTGAATTGTGATTATGGATCTCCATAGAATTAAAGTGAAGGTTCTGAAATAGAGTTAATCTTGATGTGGAATAGGACTGACATTCACATCAGGTTCTAAGTTTGTAAGTCGAGCCACTGCACCTCATTATCTAAGATGAATTGTAAAAAATACCATCAGTAGGATTATGATAAATGTCCTCAAGTGCAGGTATTTCTGAGTCATCTTGGTCAGGATTGGTTGGATCAGAGAAGGATGGTACATTATAAGGACTGTGAGTACTATCTGGTGTGCTAGCAGTATTAACTATGTTAGTACTGCTAGTTTTAGCAGCTCCTGTCTATAAAAGTAAATCCTCAATTTCTTGGGCAAACTCCTTCCTAAGAGCTTCAGCTGCATCATTAGCATCCTTTTCTTGCCTCTTAAGTCTTTCAAGTTCATCCAAAAAGACTTGATCCTCCTTATCTACTAGGTTCTCATCTGTCTTTAAATCATGATGTGTGTTAAGTGTTTCACCTGCATCCTTTTCTGTTGATCTCTTGACTGTTGAAGAATAAAAAGACCATATAGGCAGTACAAAGTAGTCCTGAGCAGATTTATCTTCTTTTTCAGAATCACCTGCATCAATATTATCTTTTGTACCTGCATTGTGTTTAGCTTCTGTAGTCCTGCTTGTTTTTGTTAGCTTAATTTTCTGATCTCACAGGTTGATAATTCATTGAATCAGTTAAATAATTAAGATCAAACAGCCAAGTTGGTCCTTTTCCCGCAACATTTGGTTTATTTTCTAAAAAGGTTATGCGCAGGTTTTCCTCAACTCACTTGGTTTCTAAATTGTATACCTTAAAAGCCTTGCTTTGTAGAGAATACCCAACTAGAAACCCTTCATTCGATTTCCAATCAAACTTGCCCAGATGGTCAATGGTATTCAAGATGGTCACATGGCACCCAAAAGGTCTTATGTAGCTTATGATTGGTATTTTACCAGTTACAAGTTCATATTATGTCTTATTATGAGGCTTGGTCACTAATACCCTATTAAGAACATAACAAGCAGTACTAACTGCTTCAACCCAAAAAGTGTTAGGTAAAAATGAATCTGTTAGCATAGTCCTAGCAGCTTCAATAAGGGTCTTGTTCTTTCTTTCAGCAACTCCATTTTGTTGTGGAGTTCTGGCATTACTGTATTCCCTCTTGATCCCTTTTGACCCACAGAATTCAATAAAATCCCTGTTCTTAAATTATGTATCATTATCACATCTAATTGTTTTAACCTTTGGATTTAATTGGTTCTCTATTTGTCTTATAATGTCCTTAAGGATTCCACTAGTTTCATTAGTTTCTTAAGAAGAAACACCAACTAAACCAGCTACAATCATTCAGTGATACAGGCATAAAGTCTTTTTGGTTTAAGTCCTTATAGAAGTAGTTCAAAACAAAATCCATATGAAGAAGCTCTAAGGGAAGTGACTAAGAGAGCTCAATGATTTGGCCTTTACAGGAGGCTTGTCTTTGCTTTCCTTTCTGACAAGCAATACAAGTGTGGTCATTTTGAAAAATCTTTGAAGGTAAACCTCTTACAAGGTTTCCCTTCACAAGTTTGTTTAAGTTTTTAAAGTTAACATGACCCAACCTCCTATGCCATTTGTTAGATTAATCAATTGTGGCCTTTGCAATTAAATAAGCTAAACCTCCTGAAGGAACAATGTTCTCTAAATTGAAACTATACATAATGTTTTGTCTAGGGATTCTAAGTAATACTTGATTTTCATAAGGTAACTTAAATTCAGTAGACAAACAAGACATTCAGAGTCTCAGTGAAAAGAACTTTTGTTCTTCTTGTCACTTATCTGTGACACAGAAAAGAGCATTGAAATGCTGAAGTTCTTTCACAAAGCACACATCCTCAAAATCTAACTTTCCTGTTTTTATTTTACCTTTACCAGTTATGTACCCTTTACTTCCTCCAAAAGCAACAGGGCCACCATTAAAGTCTTGATATGCAGCAAGGTAGGCCTTGTTTCCAGTCATGTGCCTGGAACATCCACTATCAATAATCCCTTTGTGCTTTAAAGCTCTGTGTGGATAAATCCTGAACCTCAAATAAAGAATTCGGTTCTCTAGGGACCAAGATGTTTAGGCTTGAGTCTGCCTAATGGATCTTTGAAAGTTAAACTATTTCTAAGACTTAATCCACTTTTGTATTTGGAGATATTTTGCCAGTAATGTCCTTTTTGTCTCCAATTACAACCTGCTGAGGGTCTTTCATCAGTTTCCCTTTTTACCCCTACAACGTAATGTATTTTAAATCAGCAGTATTAACCTTTTGATATGAAAAATTTGTTCTAAGTGTTGTTGTGTTAATAAAAGACCTTGAAAATGGTGAATGAGTTTTATAAAAAACATTTGCTGGTCTAACTCTATTCACAATAGGCTTAACAGTATTAACTTTCATAGCAGCATTAGTTGGTACTGCCTGTCTGTTAAAATCATGCCTAGCAGTACTAACATTGTTAGTACCGCTAGCTCTAGCAGTATTAACTGGAATTTTGCCAGTTCTAGTTAGTACTGCTGTAGGAACAAATTGGTTTTTATGATTCACTCTTTGCACATTGTTCCAAATTGGTCTAATCTCCCTTTGACTAGACTTCATCCTCATGCTATTGTTTAACTCAGCTTGTTTAGCCATCCTCTTTTCATGGAAATCACAATCTCTAATTAGATTACTAAGACTACCATATACAAAACATGTTCTTGCAGTAAACCCATATCCTAACCCTTTCTTGTCAACTGTAGGATTTTTACTATGTGTGAATTGATTCTTAACAATTTCCTTAGGAGTTTTTACTTGCTTATTAGTACTAGCAAAACTAGGTTGTTCCTGTTCTTTTGTAGGTTGAGACACATGTTCATCTTCACTATCTGATTCATACTCCTCAATGATAGGAGCATCAGACCAAACCTTAGGTTGACTTACTACTTTAGGTTCATTAACAACTGTTTCAGTCACAAATTCAGATGTTTCTACACTAATGTTAGATTCACAGGTATCAAAGTCACTGGTTTGGGTTTCAGATTCACTAGGTTGAGACTGTTTTGGACCATATGTAAATTATGAGTAATCTATTTCAATATCAGGTCCAGATGGCATGTAATTCCTTGTCATGGGTGGGGGTACAACATGCATTCCTTCTGCTGTAACAAACCTATATGTAATCCCCATAACCAAGCCCAAATTTATCATTAGCACTCATCTGTGTATTTAGCAGTTTACCAAGAATTTTAGAAGAGTTGTGCCATATTTCTACTTTAGCTTTTAAATCTTCTTTTTCTTTTTCAGCATCTGCCAATAGTTTCTTATGGTATGTAAGGACATCTGTTTTATCATCTAAGTCTATTTTCATAAACTTTATCTTTTGCTCATACCAAAGTTGACCTTGTTGATGAGCAACTAATTGTGCTTTAACTTTTTTTAAAGCTTGAGTATATGCCTGAATTTCTATGCTTGCATCACTAAGTTGTGCTCTTTGTTCATCATACAGTTTTTTAAGTTTATTATATGATGCAACACATTCATTAGAACAAGATTGTACCTTTGTGTCTGAAACTGAACTGTTGCAAGCCATCAAAGCATAATCTTCTTCTTTTTCTTCTGAGTGACTGGTCTAATCAACACCTTCTCCATCAATAGTCACCAGAGCTTCAAAGTCCTCCTGTTTACCAGATCTTATCCCATTCTCTTTATTCCCAGAGTTCCAAGCATCTCTCCTCCTACCATCTTGATTTCCTTTGGTTCTACACTCTCTAGCAAACTGCCTTGTCTTGTGACAATTATAGCACTCGACTTTAGTTTTGTCAAAACCAACCGGTTCCTTGGCATCAAATTGCAGCTTTCTTCCTAGTTTTTTTGTGTATCTTTTCATTCTCACGAAATCTGGCACCTGCCATTTTAAGTCATTTTTTCTAAGTCAAATTCATCAAGCTGTTATAAGTCCTCATGATCCAATTAATGACAACTAGATTGATTTGTAAGTAAGGAGTATGATGAATTTTGTTCATATTGTGTGCTTTTGACCAAGAAGTTTAGAAACATCTATAAGCTTGTACTAACAATCATTAGTACTGAGAGTATTTTCTTAGAGACAATTGCTACATTTTGCTGATAGATGATGATGTTAGTAGAGCCTTTTACATCTTCTCAAAGACTCGTAGAATTATTTACAGATCATCAAAGATGTGACTGTCCACTTCTGGCTTGGGCCCACGCATTTAAGGAAACTTGAGACCAGCAGAAGGTAGAGATCTAAGGAATTTCTGTTGACATCCTCAGTGGATACAACTGCCCCATGAATCTCTATTGAATCAGAAGACTTGGACCTGTCTTGCCCTTTATGTAGCTTCTGAGTTTGAACAGAGAATCCTTTAACTGTTGCTTTAGATATACTTCTCATCTTCTTTGAATTCGTTCATTTCAACAAATATGGAGATGATGGACATGTCCCCACATTCTCTTCTTGCTTCAGTATCTTATGAAATTTTGCAAGATGATCTTCTGGTAAAACTGCCTTAAGCAAAGTGGTCCTAGCGTTTCTTTCTCTTTCTCAGGCTAGGATCTCTTCTGCGTCCTTGGGAGGCAGTAACCTTGATTTGACTTGTGTGTTCTGTGGTGATTGATACAGGGACCATCCCATTTTGTATCTTCTAGATTGGAATAGTCCTGTATGGGCCAAATATTGTTCCATTTTCATGGCCCTTATATCGTATTCTCCCCTTTGAGAATAGGAATGTTTGATGGTTGATACAGTATGAGGAGTTTGTTGTGTTGGTGTTTGTGATGATGATGATGGTGGTAGAGGTGGTGGTGGTGGAATTTCATCTTGTGAACCAGACATGATTAGTTTTATACGATAGAGATTTATAACTGGTTTTTGTTCTTCTTACTCAGAGTTTCTCACAGCTCTAATTACAACTTGTGAGTCCCAACTGACTGAGCTTTGCAGCCTGCTAAGGTGATAACCCAACTTGTTATTAAATACAGATTGGACTATATAGAAAACAATGACTATGAATACCAATTGTATATGCGGAATCTACACAATAGTATTAAGAAGAACAATGAATAAACTAAACTTTGATTTCTATTAATCTGTTAAAGTGATTACAGATTACTAACTATGAGATATGATTATATGAGATGTATATTGAACTGATTGTTATCTCTCTCTAATGTCGTAGGGTTCCTTTTATAGACCAAGGATAAACCCTAACAGACGTACAAAATGCATAAAAGATAATACATATTTTTTCCTATGATATCTCATACATATCTTTTAAACGGTACTAACTATTTTCTACTAACGGTACTAACTAACTAAGCAGTACTTAACACTTTGTACTGTCAGTACTAACTATAACTATCGGTACTAAATATTATCACTAACGGTACTAAGTCAGAAATGAATAATTCCCAACATACTATGTCTAATATACGCTTAATTTGTGATGGTAAAACCATCTTTCTTTCATAATTTCTCTATTTGCAAACAATTGTCCAATATACATACACAATCATTTTTTCACGTAAATTACTTCTTCTCCTCAAAACTCTCATCATCTGTTTTCTTTCATAGTCTACCCCATCATCAATATCACTACCAAAAGAAATCAAAGCAATTATATCCAATGGTATATCATCTAAGTCTATATTTGGTTGTACTTTATCATTTCTTCTAACAAAGTCATCTATGTTCTTCATTTATTTTTTAAAAGCTTGCATGATACGAACCATTTAAGGGTTGTATCAGATAGTAACACCACTTCAAGCGTGTGCAAGCTCCTTAAGAAGATAGAGAGAAGAACTAGAGATATTTTGATCTTTAACTTGATTGATTATAAACTAAAAGAGTACAAAGAGTATTTATAAGACAAAAGTAGGGTAGATTCCTAATAGCTAAATGGGTCATGGGCCTATTATGGGCTATTATGACTTTTGACTTTTGACTTGACTACAAGATAAATATTAACTTTTGACATTTTCCTAATATGACTCAACACATATCCTAAACATAATCAACTATGACACTTATCCTAAACCAAGGGCGTAACACTCCCCACTCCTTAGAAACTACCTTGCCCTCAAGGTGTTGTCTAAAAAAACCTTGACTCTGGGATCCCATATTTTTTTTTGAATTTTAGCCTCCTTTCCCATAACAACATCCTTGTTTGCAAAACTTGATTTGTTGACACCAAATATACCACATAAGATTTGTACCCAGATGGAATTAAAAAAACAACCAAACTCTCACCGGAAACATCTCTACCCTCCAACACCCTAATCACAAAATCCTCGATTAAACCTAAATTTATTTCATCTAAACTATCATCAAATTCACCACCTCCATCCCTAAGTACCGATATCACTCTATTTTTGAAGCATCCTCATCAACCCCAAGCGCTTCACCACCACCCACAACAACCTCTTCTAAACTTTTCTTATTTTCTGAAAGTTTGCTAAACTTGCTACGAACTTCTATACTTTCCACATTACTCTCACCAATATCAAAAAGACTGTTTATCGCGCTACTAACCTCATCAACACCAATATCTTCATCAGTATCTAAGGACCCTTTAATCTCAGGTGAATCTAATTCACTTTGTAATGATATAATGGTATCTGCTTTCTTTTTAATTTGCTCTTTCTCTTTCTTTGCAATTGCATCAAAACAAGCCTTGATTATACGGGCTAAGGAGAAGGCTTCTATTAAAGTTGTAGGCCTTTCCCTCAACAGTTCTATTTGTAACGTCACTATAAGTCCTGGGATATAAATCGTTTTAAGTAAAGATTTAGAGATCCCTATTACTCGATTTATAAGCATCTCAAACTCATTTTAGTATTCGGCCACCGTACCCATTTGCAAGAGCTTAGATATTGCGTCTTCCGCGTCTCGATCGCTGCCACCCGATGAAATGAATAGTACTCCATCAAACAATAACTCGAAGAACAATATTTTTATTTAACTCATGAATAGTATCGCATGAATAGTAACTCATGAACAGATTTTTTTTGGAACCCTAAATCGGAAGCCCTCTCAACGAGAGCTCTCAATGAAAGCACCAATGGATACGACCCTGTTAAGGGTTGTATCGGATAGTAGCACCACTTCAAGCGTGTGCAAGCTCTTTAAGAAGATAGAGAGAAGAACTAGAGATATTTTGAACTTTAACTTGATTGATTATAAATTAAAAGAGTACAAAGAGTATTTATAAGACAAAAGTAGGGTAGAACCCTAATAGCTAAATGGGCCATGAGCCTATTATGACTTTTGACTTTTGACTTAACTACAAGATAAACATTAACTTTGACACTTTCCTAATATGACTCAACACATATCCTAAACATAATAAACTATGACACTTATCCTAAACCAAAGGCGTAACATTACATATCCACCATGTTGAACCTTCATAGAAAACAAGTTTTTGTAAGGGTTTTAGCCTTATAATAGCAACGTACTTTCTCAAATGTTCCGTTTTGATACGTGAACTTTTTTTTGTTCCACTTAATGTAATGAACTTTCAAGTTTTGTGTTAATTTGCATCAACCTTGACTGGCAACCGGGAAAAAAGTTATAAAACCGGAAAAAAGCCTACGTGGCATATTTAATACTTTCTCTAATGTTCCGTTTTGGTACGTGAACTTTTTTCTAATGTTCCGTTTTGGTACGTGAACTTTTTTATACATGCATTTGTATACACACGTTTTTATACTCACGTTTTTATACATGTTTTTATATACATTTGTATACACGATTTTATGCACACATTTTTACATATATTTTTGTACACACATTTTTATACATATTTTTATAAAAATATTTTTACACATACTATTATACACGTGTATAAAACGTGTGCATAAAAACGTATATAAAAACGTGTACAAAAACGTGTATAAAGATGTGTATCAAATGTGTGTATAAAAACTTGTAAAAAAATGTGTATAAAAATGTGTATAAAATATGTGTATAAAATTGTATATATAAAATGTGTATAAAAATGTGTGTATAATAACGTGTATAAAAATGTGTAAGAAAATGTGTATAAAAACGTGTATAAAAATATATGTATAAAAATGTGTATAAAACCGTGTGTAAAAATATGTGTATAAAAATATGTATAAAATGTGTGTTTAAAAATATGTGTATATAAACGTGTATAAAAATGTATATAAAAAATGTGTATAAAAATATGTGTATAAAAATGTGTAAAAAAAATGTATGTATAAAATGTGTGTATAAAAATGTGTGTATAAAAACGTGTATAAAATGTGTATAAAAACGTGTATAAAAATGTGTATAAAAATATGTATAAAAATATGTGTATAAAAATGTGTATAAAAACGTGTGTAAAAATATGTGTATAAAAATATGTGTTTATAAATATGTGTATAAAAACGTGTATAAAAATGTGTGTATAAAAACGTGTGTATAAAAATGTGTATAAAAACGTGTGTATAAAAATGCTTGTATAAAAATATTTGTATAAAAATGTGTATATAAAAACGTGTATAAATTTAAAAAATAATTCTATAAAAAAATAAACAACCGTTAGTATAAAGGACTAACGTTGCAAACGTTCATTGGCTAAAAACCCTAACGTTGCAAACAGTCGTTAAGTGGAACAAAAATATAGCTGGTTCCGGTAAAACAAGTTTGATGGTGCAAATTAACACAAAACTTGAAAGTTCGTTACATTAAATGGAACAAAAAAAAGTCCACGTACCAAAACGAAACAATAAAAAAAATACGTTGCTATTGTACGGCTAAAACCCTTCTTATAACTCTCTATATGAATAGCAACAGCGTTTGTCAGTAAATCAAATTTGACATGACACTTTAAAGTTTGACCAAAAAATGGCGCCAAAACTATAAAGTAATTCTACCACATAACGTATACAATCTCAGGATCAATATCATCACCATCTACACACATATCATTGCTTCATTACTTGCACCATCATCTCAAGATCAAAGATCAAAAAACCATGTTTGCATGTGATCTTGAAAAATGTCAAACTTTTTTTGTTAAGTGAAAATTATTATGTCAGTAGTGTGAGACTGAAGAGTTAAAAGACCACAAATTAGCTTTCAATCCTTTATTACATAAGATGGGAATAGAAAAGACACGTGAGGGGATTTGACGCTACTTACTAATAGTCGTTGCACAAAAGGATGAACCGTGGAAGATTTGACAAGAATTGGGGTGCACAGTGAAAGAAGTTTGAAAAATAGACTAAAAGTGTCATTGTGTACAAACCACATGGATGAAGTTTGAAAAAAACTCTTTATAAGAGCACTAGGTACCCTCAAGATATGGCTCAAGCCATGGCACAAAAAAGTGCTGCCATATCATCAAAAGTGTTATGGCACAAAAAATACTATAGCATCACATTCGATTGACTCCCTCATTGGCTTCAAGCCATAGCCAAAATTGTGGTATTTTTTTTCATTTATATAAAATAAGAAATACATAATTACATTTAAATAAATTTTATTAAAATAAAAAACATTACATTTATAAAAAAAAAGACATTATATAAAAATAAAAAACATATAAACCTATAAAAGATTGATTTTACAAAACAAGAAAACATCAATGACTAATAATGTAAATCAATATATTATAAAAGGTTATAATTAAAATAAAAACAATAAAGCACCAAACCTGTCTTCTTTCCAAGTTCTCAGCTCCAACCTGCAAAACCAAAAAAAAAAAAAAACAGATCACAACACACAAACACATCACAAAACGCACACAAACACATCAGAAACACATATAATAACCCACAAAAAAAGGCTTTGGCGCTGGCTGGTCACCACGACGCAAAGGCCGATGGCGCCCGCCGCGTTGTTGATGACGCGAGAAATGCTTCGGTTGTTATGATGGCCCAACCCCACCAGCCAAGGGTACCTCTCCCTCTAAGTGTGTTATTTTTTTAACGGCAATTTGAGGCTATTTTTGACACACGTAAAACTACAAAAAAAAATGGTACTCCTTCAGTACACCCGTTTTAGGTTAAATCATATAGTCATTCCGACCTAATTTATTAGTTCACTTTTGACTTTTTGAAGTTTTTCTTTTTAAACTTTGACTTTAGATAAAAAAAATTGTGCTATATAATATTTGATGCAACATATATGAATGAATTGAGTTTTAAATATATATTCATTGGTATAATTTTTATCAAATATTATATAACACAAATAAAAATATTTATGGTTAAAATTGAAAAATAAAGATTTCAAAAAGTTAAAAATAGACTAATAAATTGGGATTGAGGGTATTTAAAAAAAAAAATTGGGATTGAGGGGGTATATTAGTTATCCAGACCATGGAAATTTTTCATTGCCAAAATGATTGGATCGATCTATTAACATGGTACAAATCTAACTACATATATAGGATATAATTAATAGTAGCATGATTAACTATTTGTGAATCAGGTGAAAAGGTTTATCTAAACCTATACAGTACTTTAACTCAAGTATATCATCTATCTTTATTCTTTATCTAGGACATCTCTTTCACATAGTATTTTTCCACTTAAAGCACAAAGCATTCACTTTCCATAAACAACTTCTTTTCCCCTTTCAATTTCACACCCACTCACAGACACATACACTTGTGGTTATGGAATTATCATATGAGGAAGAATTACTTTCTTCTTGTGATCCAAAAACCGACGCCGAATCCCAAAGACTGAAAGAGATCATGCTACAACAAGAACAAGAAAGAGGTATTGATCAAGAACAAGACCGAGAAAGTAAGGCCGAAACCTTTAATGATGATGATGATTCCAGATTGAATCAAGAACTAAATTTACTAGATAGTATAAACATGGGTAATTCGTCAGAAACTACACCTCCACAAGCATCTGACACAACTGAGCCTAGGGTTTTCTCCTGCAACTATTGCCAAAGAAAATTTTATAGTTCACAAGCATTAGGAGGTCACCAAAATGCCCACAAAAGAGAAAGAAACCTTGCGAAAAGAGGTCAAAGAATGGGGTTTCTTTCAAGTCCAATGTTCTCAGCAGCTGCTGCTTTTGGTCATACATATATGCACCAACAACACCACCATGATCAAAACTATTGTTCTAGTCTTTCTTCACTTCCTCTCCTTGGTTATAGCGGTAAGAATAATAATCGATCACTCGGTATTCAGGTACACTCAATGATCCACAAACCTAATAATAATTCCATGTTTTCGACTTCTTCATCGGGGTTCAAGAGCTTTTATGGACAAAATGGATGGTCCTCAAGACCACATGTTGATCAACAACCAGCCATAGGAAAGCTTAACTTATCTAGCTACGCCTCGAGTCTCACCACAGGTTCACCGTTAATTAACCACGGCAGTCTTGGGCGGTTTGAGGTGGTTAGGACTGGTATGAATTCACCTACTAAAGATGATGCGGGCCTATGGTGGCCAGATTTGAAGACTAATCAAGATGAGTCCCAAAAAATTGACTTGTCCTTAAAGCTTTAGTAAAATTCATAATTTGATCAATTACATATTATAATTTTTTTCTTAATTTTTTCTTGTTGAGAATCCATTATACTGTATGGCTCTTTTTCTCAGTAATTTTTTTTTAATTGAAGCTAGTGTGTATATAATTAGATCTTGGAAAGATTGATTTCAGATATTGTTTTTATGTTTTCGTATTAGTTGTTTCTAACCCACCCCACCAAGAAACAAAGTGGGGATGGTAACAAAGAAGCATATTAGTATAGTCCAAAGAATCAGCCAAAACTATATATGTTTCATAAATTATTCCCCACAAGTCTAGTGTAAAGTTTTAAAACTGAAATTTGAATTTACATTGATCATTTTGGTTCTTAAGCTTACACTTTGTGTAGTTCTTATTCTTCAACATTTATGAGTATAAAAATTGCTGGTTTTTTTTACTTTTGAAACTCAAAAGTAAACGCTGATTTTGATGTTATTAGTTATCAGTTAACACAATTCAAAAAGTAAAGGTGCTATATATGTTGCAACAGTCTTTATTATTCTTGGTAGTTTCTGACCTTCCAACTTTTGGTGAATCTAAATGTCTAGTCTAATATTTCAACTTCAAGAATCTTAGACAACAAATAACACCCATACGCTGAAAACATTATCAAGCGAAAAGAGATAATTAATTTAGAACAATTTACCTTACTAGGTCGTCAAAAAAGCAAAAAACTTATACTACGCACAATGTAAATAAGATAGAAATGACACTTATTCATCCCATATACAGTTTAGAGTATGTAAACATTTTTCAAGACTTGGTTGTCGATCTATGGACTTTCTGCATGACGACTCCATCCATTGGGAGTCTTGAAATCGACTTGTAATGTCTTTGAAGTACAATTCTGAAAAGACATTTTATCTCGTTATTCTGGTTCTAATTGTGATCTTTTATATATTGATTCTGTATGCATAATAAACTGCAAGTGCGAAGGTTAAAAAATGATAGGTTTTTACTTTTTAGTACTTGCAAGTGACAGGTGATCTAGGTGTGTACACTTTTTTTTTTGAACATAGGTGTGCATACACTTGACAATCTTTTTGTATGGTATCTCCCAGATTATCAGGTCTAATGTTCAATTATATATGATGACGTATACTAGGTGTACCAAGTCTCTGGGCTTTTGTCACATTATCATTCGGCCTTTTGGGCTAAACTTGACAATAACGGGCCATAGTAAAACCCAATATCGCGTGGGCCTCGGCCCCGAACCTAGCGATCCGTCCGCGTATCCAGTTATAGACAATCCGTCCGCGGATCCACCTATAGGACGATCCGTCCGCGGAAAACATCTACGTCCGTTCTACACGATTGTTGCGGATCCTTGCCCGACAAGGGACCCACTCCGGCCACTAATAAAATAACCGAAATACTAGGAAACCCTAGTACTAGACACCTATAAATAGGAATTATTCTTATTCTCTCTGACACATACTCTGACAATATGAATACTTACTCTCACTCCGGAGTCTAATCGTAGGGTCCGTCCCCACGGTAAGGCTAACAGTTTACTTTTAATTATGTAGAAAATCATCACTTCTCTTGCTCTAGTACAAGATCCAGCATTCAAGTCACTTGGAGGCCCGACCCGACAAGGGACTTCCAGCACCTCGCTAACCCGACACGAACTTTGTACTAACATTGTCGCTTCAGAATCAAGATTAAAAAGTGTTGGACTTTGGTTTGGTTTGGTTGAAATTCATTATTGATTTCATTATTCAGTTGAATACATGAATTTGTGACTACAACTCGAGCTATAACTACTAACTACTTGAAACAAAGACACGATAAAAA
>BQNB010085023.1:0-28588 GCA_026074375.1 Tanacetum coccineum
ACTAACAATCAACTCAGAACTTCATCAAATATAAGGAACCAAGCCACAGTTCAAGACGACAGGGTTGTTGTTCAGAATGTTTAGGGTCGACACAACAGAGGTCAGGGGAACAATGCTAGGGGAACAGGTGCTGCTGGTAATAAGAGAGCTCAGAACAGAGTTGGGAATGCAAATCCAGGTCAAGCAAGGCAGATTAAGTGTTACAACTGCAATGGTATATGTCACATAGCAAGGAACTGCACTCAACCCAAGCGCCCATAGAATTTAGAATACTTCAAATACAAGATGTTGCTAATGTAAGCACAGGAGAATGGGGTGGTGTTGGGTGAAGAGCAATTGCTATTTATTGCAGGTGGTCAAGACAATGCTGTGGATGAAGATGTGGATGAGCCACCGGTTTCAAGACTTGGCACTCACTGTGGATAATGTGTTTCAAGCGGATAACCGTAATGCGTTTGATTTTGATGTTGATGAGGCCCCCACTGCACAGACCTTGTTCATGGCAAATCTATCATCCGCAGATCCTGTTTATGATGAAGTCGGTCTGTCATATGATTCAAACATTCTCTTTGAGGTACACGATCATGATAACTATCAGGATGCTGTTTGCGAGCATCATGAAGTACACGAGATGCATGATGATGTATAACCAAAATGCATTGTTGACTCAGATGCTGAATATATGAGTGACAGTAATATGATTCCGTATGATGTGAAGGACAACGCAGAGTCAGTTGTACAAAATAATGTATCTTCTGTACCAAATGATGCATACATGATGATAATAAATGAAATGCATGAACAAACTGACCAATGTGTTTCTGTAAAAGCACATAACAAAGTAGTTGATGCATCATTGATCGCTGAACTTGCAACATATAAGGAACAAGTTGAACTGTATAAAAGATGTGCCAAGTTTGAATTAACTGAAAGAGAACAAAAGATTGAGGAACAATTAAGAATAGTTATCACTGACCGTAATATTAAGGAAGAAAATTTGAAAAAGTAACTTCATTCTATAAAAATGCAACTTAACTCTACCATCAACCATAACAAGTCAATGGTAGAAGAAGTTACGTCTTTAAAAAAGGATTTTAAACAGAAAGAAAACAAATACATGGAAGAATTTTTAGACATGAAAGCATTAAAATAAAAGGTCGATGATAAATTATATAAACAAAACCAGTCTCTTCAAACAGTTCACATGTTATGTAAACTAAGACCTTATTATAATGAACAGAGAAAGGTAGCCATTAGCTATAAGAACCCATTATGTCTCACCCGTGCAAAGCAAATTCAGCCTGCTTTATATAATGGTCATGAAATTATCAAAACCCATCATGTCCCGGCCATAGTGCACAACTCAGAGGATACCATAGAGATAGCTGAAATCACTAGGAAGAAAATGAACGACAAAATGAAAACCCCTCTATGGACTAAACAAAACATTAATATTCAACCCCCAGATTACTCGAAAGAGAACTATTTGGCGACCTTTACACCACAGACACAACTGACCCCTGGACATATATTTTGGTCCAAGGATGTCCTCAAAATGAAAGCAGAAGCTCTCAAAGAGCAGACCACAACTTCAAGACCAATCAGAGTGTTGACGGTGTATCCTCCCAATACACCTGCAATGCTTGTCCCCAGGGTGCTTCCAACAAAAAGTCAAGTGAAAATTAACATTTTTGCACTTATACAACTTTTTTCAGAATTTGAAAAAACCTTTAAAAAGAGAATTACACCAACATGTGTCACTGAAGGGGAAAGGGGCTTTGAACAAACCAAGGAATATTATCTTACCGAGGTCATTCCATTTTTCAAAACACTTAAAGAACATTTTGAGCGTATTCAAAAGGCTCTCACTAAAGAAATAAAAGAAATGAAAGAAATATTTGAATAGTTGGATGCTGAGGTTAACCAAAATGTTATGAATAGGAAGCATGATGAGATTGAGCGGAAAAATCTTCTCATTGCAAATGACAATTTAATTGCTGATTGCTTGTCCAAAGAAGTGTTTTATATTGCAACAAATTCTGAGCTTACTGTATCTAGATTCACTGAAATGCACATGTGCCTCAACACTGTTGTTCAAGCACTGTTGTCTTTAACGTTGAAGAGAGAGCTCTAAATTACATGTTAAGGTTCTAAAAGATATCATCACTGGAATTAGTAAAAACTTTTTTTTCCAACCTTGAGGTCAATCACTTAAATTTACAGTTAAAGAATCAACACCTTAAAGAAAGGTTATAAAACAGAACAACATCATCAACAGTCCGCTCGAGATGCTCCTGATTTTGACTCAGTCTTTGTAATAGAAAAAATAAAAGCTTTCATTCAAGGTAAGGACAACGCCATCAAAAAATTGATAATGCAAATCTCTTAATTAAAAGAGACCCGTAGTGAAGCAGACCGTACTCTTAATTTCAGGGCCTTAGATTTTCAGATCACTCAATTAACTAAAAAAGTCACAGTTCTCCAAGAACAAAATGAGCTTTTTAGGGCTAAGAATGCAAAAATTAAGCAACATTACAAGGAATTGTATGATTCTATTAAGATCACGCGTGCTAAACATATCAAACAGACAACTAACTTGTTAACTAAAAATGAGAATTTGAAAGCCCAAATACATGAAAATTTGAAATGCATCACTATGGATTCTGTTAAACCAAGAGTTCTTGCACCTGGTAGGTATGCTATAAATGTTAAACCAATCCCCCCTCGCAGTAGAAACAATAGGGAAGTTCATCTAGATTATCTCAAACATCTTAAGGAAAGTGTAGAAACCCTTCGCGAGATAGTAAAGGAAGCTAAGGTTGAAAGACCCTTAGATAGATCACTTGCATCTGCTTGCCTTTACACTAAGACACACGTCTCAGGAACTATAGAATAAGATGATTGCCACTTTGTCTGAAAGACTTCAATAAATGAGATAAAAAACACGCTTCTACCTCCTTAACTAGGAAAAAGCAAGTTACTTTTGAGGACCACTGTGAAACTTCAAATAATAACACACACAAACATATAGAGCAACTGAACATTCAAAAGACTAATGTCCTTGTGATTCCTTCTACAAGAGTAAACAGTTGCACTGACGCTAGCGAATCAAAGCCTAGGAGCAATACCAAGAAAAATAGGATCTCGCCAGCTAAAAGTGTCAACAAGAAGAAAGTAGAAGAACACCCTAGGATCAATAAGTCTAGTTTGAAAACCACGAATCGTGTTGATTCTAGTATTAGCTCTAAGCGTACTGTAATTAATTCGAATTCTCATTTTGTTTGCAAGACATGTAACAAATGCTTAATTTCTACAAATCATGATATGTGTGTGGTTAATTATTTGCACTCTGTGAATGCATCTCCCTCTGTTAAAAATGTTGTGCACAAAGTTAAGAAAGTTTCGAAACCCAAGCAAGTTAAGCAACTGTGGAAAGCAACAGGAAAAGTGCTTTCCAATGTTGGTTATCAATGGAAGCCCACGAGAAGAATATTCACTTTCCTTTAACTAGGCTTACTACATCCAATGTTCTGTCTGTACAGCAAACTAAAAATGTTAGTGCTAGTAAAACTGTAATAACTGAGAAATTAAGTAACAACTCTCAGAAACCCTAAAAAAAACAAGTTAACCAACTTAGAAACAAACAAAGACAAGGCAGTTTCCTACTAGCATACCCACACCAACTATGAATCATGAAATTCAAATGTCTATGCCTACTGAATGTAGCTTATTCCAACCAATCAGTACCCCAACAAAAATTGGGGATCCAACTTTCCAACTCTTCCATCTTAATATTTTGTTTTCAAATGCATGTCGTACATATCGTCCATGTGTATATGACCTCAGGCTACTCAAAACATATGACCGAGGATCACTCAGCGGCTCAGGAATTTTTGTGAAAAGTTTATATGTGGACAGTTAGATTCAGTAATGACTACTTTGGTGCTATCAGGGTAAGGAAAATTTACGTGGAATTGGTGACAATGTAAACTCCAGCGGGTAGTACTATGTGAAGACTAGGACATAATCTGATTTGCTGTTCTGACAATTATGTTATTCTGATTTAGATTGCATTCAGGAAGCGACTCATGTTATGTTTGAGATACAGAAGGTGGTAGAATTAATAAAAGGTTCTCGTTGTTCTAATTTGTACACTAACTTGGATGAAGGACATGATGAAAGTCCTCCATTAAAATGCCTGTTTGGTCCAAAGTCCTCCAAGACAAATCCGGGTTATGGCATCGTGCGTTTAATAAACCACTTGAACTCGTCGGTACCATCAATGACCTGCAAGAAAGGATTTAAGTAAAGGCCTTCCAAGATGAAGTTTTGAGAAAGATCATCTTTGCTCCCTACATGACAACTGGGAAATGATCAAAAAGCATACCCACACAACCCCAAAACAATAACACTCTAACATAGAAGAACATAATAATACCCATGCAATTGGATTAAAGTGAACCGATGCGAGGTTGGTGCAAACATTAATGGGCAGAAATACATCATAATCAAATTTGATGATATTCAAGGTTACTTAGGAGTTAAGAAGTTTTTGATGATCGTATGAGATGAAACCCGAAGAGATATCGTCAACACAAATTTCTAGAAGAAATATAAGCCCGGTTCTTACAAACCATGACAGATTACATCCTACGATAATTCAAGAATTGCCAATAAATTTCAGACTGAATAATATGAAAGTGTCATCATTTTTTCATCAAGAAAACCCAATCCCGAGGACTCCATAACAGAACGATTGTGTGTCGAAGAGACGGACCCGTACTCTTGTAGAGGCAGCCTTAGGACAATGCAGAAATTTTTCCAAGGACTTCGATGTATCTATGAGCATATCTGTTGCTCACTAGCAATGATTTCACCCAAAACCGATCCCTCATTCACACTCGGTCCAAACAAAAACCACATACGGAGCTAGTACATGATAAGAAGCCTGACTTACCTTACACCTAGTCTTTGGAGCACTATGTTAACCCTACAAAGAGACAACGAGGATCTTTAAAACTAGCAACCAACAGCTAATATTAGAATTTTCTGTTGGGTTATGCACCAAGTATGAAGGTTTATAGAAAGCTTATAACAAACGAACCCGATGAATCATGGAAACTATTCACGTTCAATTCGATGAGCTGTCTGAGCTTATGGCTCCTGTGTAACTCAGTACAGGACCCACATCTATGATTCTGACGTCTGAACAGATTAGTTCAGGGCTCGTACCTAATCCGGTCCCTGCAGCACCTTATGTACCCCTAACAAATAAAGAGCTGGAGATATTATTCTAACCGATGTTCGATGAATACCCAATAAAAGAAAAAACAAAAAAAAAAAAAAAAAAAAAAAAAAAAAAAAAAAAACAAAAAAAGAAAATGGAAAAAAAAAAAAAAAATAAAGTAAACAAAAAAATGAAAAGAAAATAAACCTCCTCGAGTTGATAGACCGATATCGCTTAGCTGTAGCAGTTCAAGTTCCTGACATTTTCAGCCCGATGACAACCTTCTTCTCTACCATTGATCAAGATGCAACCTTTTCCAAGGTCATATCCACACACGTCCATCTATAAAAATTACAACCTCATGTCGTTCACATCAAGGGATTGCAGCTAGTCACCCTATAGAAGAAATCCTTCCGCTCATTGGCTGACAATGATCCATCGTAACTTGTTTGCGTTAAAACCCTAGTTCTAAAAGCTTCATCATCCGAGGTATGTTTGTTCACGTAATATACACTAGTCACCAAAACCACATCATCACTTGAAATAGAGCAAATGATCACCCGCTTGACAAAGTCAATTGGCAAATCCCCCCCCAGCTCGACTGGTATCTACTAGAAAACAACATGCAGCTAATGCCATTGTGGTGATTGTATAACACTGTCTGTCAAAATTCAAACGCAATGAAACTTAAATCTGCAGTGACTGGGAGATAGTTGGTTTTCAAGTCCATGCAAGACTGAGATTCACGAATTTGATCGACTTTAAGTATGGGAATTAGTACCACGACCAGACAGAGTCATTATTATAGCCTCTCAAGAGGAATTTACAAATTTAGTTTGATGAGTATACGGTGATGTATAAGCTACAGATTAATGCTCGGTTGGAGGCCAGGATCAAACGACAAGAGGAGTGTATTGATTTAGAGGAATCATTTTCACCGTTGCAACGCATCGAGGCTATAAGAATCTTTATATTCAGCTTAATACCTAACCTACCTAACCAGCCTAATACCGCCAGTAAGAACATGATCATCTACCAGATGAATGTCAAGACAGCATTCCTGAATGGCAAATTGAAAGAAGATGTCTACGTTAGTCAACCAGAGGGTTTTGTTGATCTAGATCATCCGACACATGTTTACCGTCAGAAGAAGGCTTTGTATGGCTTAAAGCAGGCTCCTCGGGCGTGGTATGACACTTTGTCAAGGTTTCTTCAGGACAACAAGTTTTCCAAGGGTGCAGTTGATCTGACACTATTCACTCAAAAAACAGGCAAACATATTCTTCTTGTTCAAACATATGTAGATGATATCACATTTGCCTCAACCGACCCTAAAGTATGTGACATATTTTCTAATGAGTTGAGTTTAAAATTCCAAATGTCAATGATGGGACAAATGTCTTTTTTCCTAGGACTACAAGTTTCATAAAGTCCCGGAGGTATTTTTATTAGTCAATCAAAATTTGCTTTAGAAATTTTAAAGAAATTTAGGATGGATTTGTATGACCCTGTAGATACACCAATGGTGGATCGACTTAAACTGGATGAGGACCCCTTAGGGATTCCAGTTGACCAGACTAGATTTCGTAGTATGGTCGGCTCCCTAATGTACCTCACTGTCAGCAGACCCGATCTTGTCTTTGCTATATGCATGTGTGCTAGGTATCAGGCATTGCCTACCAAAACGTACCTTGAAGCACTTAAACGGGTCTTTAGGTATCTCAGAGGCACCATTAATTGGGGACTTTGGTATCCGAAAGACACCGTTATGGCACTAACGGCCTATGCATATGCGGATCATGCAGGTTGTCAGGATACACGAAGAAGTACGTCAAGAAGTGCTCAGTTCCTTAAAGATAAATTAGTCAGCTAGTCATCAAAGAAACAGAAGAGCACTGCGATCTCAACCACAGAGGCTGAATACATTGCCATGTCTGGATGCTGTGCTCGGATACTTTGGATGAGGTCACATCTTACAGACTATGGTTTTGCCTTCAATAAGATTCCCCTGTATTATGATAACCGCAGTGCCATTGCTCTCTGCTGCAACAATGTCCATCACTCCCGGTCCAAGCACATTGACATACGACACCATTTCATTCGAGATCAGGTTGAAAAGGGCGTGGTTGAATTGTACTTCGTGACGACGGATTATCAGCTTGCGGACATATTCACCAAGGCATTACCAAGAGAGCGGTTTGAATTTCTACTCCCGCGACTTGGTATGAAGAGTATGACTCCGGAAACCCTTAAACGTCTTCAGGAAGGAGAAGAGGAGTAAAGGATGGTCTTCGTATATCCTATGTATATTTGTATATAATTAAACACAAAAACAAAATACAAAAATATAAAACCTATAAAAACCATAAAAATCAAAAAATAGAAAATACCAAAAATATTTTTCAAGACATGTCTTTTGTAAATCGATAACATTTACGGACCTAGAAATGTCATTCAATAATGACACGGGTCTTTAAATGAAGTTCGAGCGGAAGTTAAATTGTTTTAAAACATGTCTTCATGGCTTACAGTTACCTCCGACTGCAACCCGCTTTTCAATTTAAGGAAAGCTTGTCGCCAAAAAGATAGCTATTCCTAACAACGGGTAATTAATTTTTCCCAGGCACGGATTACTAAATATTCGTGCATCCAAGGATTAATGTACGTTTCAGTGCATTTTTTCTTCTTTCGGAAGAGAAGTCTTCCTTTTTATAACCAAATAATTTTCTTCTTAATTGATTCTTCAAAAATTATTTGTGTTAATCACGGTGAAAAAGTGTTGTTGGAAATTAATCAATTCAGGTTTTTCAAAATAAACTTTTCTAATCAAACAACGATTACAGCTCTTTCAATAAAAAAACGGGTCATTGTTTGAGGGGGAGAGTGATTTCAAGTTCATTGCATCAAACGGGCTTCTAAACATATCACTCAATTAATGGAAAAGGTTTTGTAATTATACGGGGTTATAATTTGAGGGGGAGTTAATTATTTTTAACTCAAAGGGCCAAAATTGTCATTAGTTAAAAGAGTTTAGGGACTTATGTGCAATATGCTAATTGTTTCCTACCCCTATTAAACTACAAGGACTGAATATGCCAATCTTTAAACTTATTTACCCTAGAAAACCTTAAACAAAAAGTTAAGAGTGTTAGAAACCTAAGGGACCAAAACTGCCAATTCCTAAACCTCTAGTATAAATAGGTGGCAGTTTGGCAATTTGGTCAAACCTTTATTTCTCAGTCAAACATAAAAACACACGCTCACCCTCTCGTAAACCGCCACAACGAATCGCCACCACCCTTCTCTCGATTTCCCATGATTTATTCGCTAAGGTAAACATTAAATCGTATTCTATATCTGTCAGATATCACGTTGCTGAAAGGAATCGAGTCAAAACACATTTAAATGGTTTCAATCTCTAGATTCGACCTAGGTTTCAATCTAAATCCTGAGAGTTGTTTGAAACTATGAATTGGTGGGTGGGATATATGTGATTAGGGCTTAAATTCAATATATCATTGCTTGATCATGGTCTCTCTAACACATTTAGGAGCCTAGATTGATTTAGTAGTTGTCCTTGATGAAAATCAAAGAGAGTGTGTGGAATGATGTGTGGATTGTTGGGAAATGATTATTAGGTATAGATGATGCTTGCTTGTTGATTTAATTTGCTCCCAAATTGCTTGTGATCATGATTTGATGATTTTCGTGTGTAGATTGACTTTTATTAGTCAATTGCTGTTTGTTGTGGTTGTTTATATGTTTGTTGTAATGGATATGCTTAGGAATGTATTAGAAGCCTCAAATGCATGTCCCGTAGTGCTTAAAGTGGTATTCGAATAAATGCGCCTTTTATGTTCTTCGTAGAGGTTTGCCTGCTTGTATTCCCTCTTGATAGCGGTTTGCACTGATATTCTAGATAGAGGTTTGGTTAGGTTTCCTGATAGCGGTTTGCAGTATGATACTTGATAGCGGTTTGATTTGTTTTGCTTGATAGCGGTTTGATCTATTTTTGCTTGATAGCGGTTTGATTCATTTGCCTGATAACGATTTGATATTATGGAATATTTTATTATGAACAGGCAAATCGTTACGAGGTAGCGGTTTGATGAAGGTTATTTTTATTATTAAAATAATCCAAACCGCTCTTTTAAAATTTTCTTAACTGGTAGCGGTTTGATATAGTAATTAAAATAATGATAGCGGTTTGATCATAGCCATTTGATTAAAACGAATATAAAATCCGTAGTTGTTTGGTCATAGCGGTTTGATCATTCCTCTATATAGCGGTTTGATTACCTCTCCTCACAGCAGTTTGGTGTCAATTGGGTAGCAGTTTAGGCCAGAATTCCAAAGTTTTGGCCCATTAGTCCCAATACCCTCTCAAGACCCAATCCAAAAGCACAATTACCGTGTTAACTCCCATCTGGGACTTGTTAACTTGTATGTGTTCATCGAATATCCTTGACCAACGTTGACTTAATCTCTTCATAATCAATCGAAGCATGTCAATGTTCTCATCTAACATCAACATATATGTCATGTCTGCCTGTCTTTGTTGATATCCTTGTGCAGACAAAATAGCTGATGAGAATGTTCCTGCTCCTGCTCCTATAAGATCTAATGATCAGATACTTATTTTTGTTGCATGGGTGCCTATTGGAAAAAGTAACTTTGTCTTGAATCTTCAAAAGAAGCAAAAGAATCCAATCTTTCAAATCTCCTTAGAAATTCTGCAAAACACAAACTTCTTCGGAGCATTCACTGCCTCAGCTTCTGTCCCAACTATCTACATTCAACAATTCTAGAATACGCTTACTTATGAGGCAAAGACTGGAGCTTATAGTTTTCAGTTGGATGAAACCCGATTCTTACTGGATGCTAATCTTCTGAGGGATGCTTTAGAGATAACACCCATTGATCAAGTTCACCAATTTGTATCACCTCCATCGGGTGATGCAATTATGGACTTTGTGAATGAGCTGGGGTATACAAAGGAAGTTCACTTTATGTCAAGAATGGCGGTGAATAACCTGTATCAGCCCTAGAGAGCAATATTGTCTATGATCAACCAATGTCTCACAGGCAAGACTTCTGGATATGATAGGCTCAGATACCCAATTCTTCAGATGCTTTGGGAAATAATTACAAGTACAAATGTCAACTATGCTGAACTCATGCAGGAAGAATTTGTACAAGCTATTCAGACTTTTCTTACTGATAAGGCCAACCTAGGCAGTCCTACTAAGAAGGGCAGGAAAGACAATCCTCATGTTATTCTATATTTTCGGTTCACTAAGCTAATTATCTGACATTTGGGAAGAATACACAATTTGCATTAAAGATTTGAGTCTCCGTTACACCTTGCTGAAGAAGATCTCCGTCTTAGAAATCTCAAGTTCATCCCCAAAGGTGAAGACGATGAAGTCTTTGGAATGCCAATTCCCAACGAGATGATCACGAACAATATCAGGAATGCATCGTACTACAAAGCTTACTTGGAAATGGTTGCGAAGCATGATCGGAAAATTACAGCTGAAAATGGAGGAAAGAAGAAACCTGCAACTGCCAAGCAACTCAAGCCAAAGTCTGCTAAAGAGAAGTCAAGCAAACCAACACCTACACCGAAACCTAAGGTAACCAAAGAAAAACCCTCAAAGCCTTCTCATACGAAGCATCCAAAAAGGGGTAAAGTGTAGAAACTTTGCAAAGGAAAGAATCCTCTCCAACTCATTGATGAAGATGAACCAACTCAACCTGAACCTGAACCTGAAACCAAATATCTAGGTGAAGGGGATGAATATGATGTCGAGCGAGCTATACAAATGAGTTTGGAATCATTTCAAGCACAAAGTCAAGTACATGTTGGCGGTGTGGCTATTTGAGAACCTGTAGCAGAAGCCACCCGACCACTCCCTGTGGTTGAAGGAAAGGGAAAGTAATTGCAACAAAAGAACAAGCTGCACAATCACTGTTAGCTCGGCACACGCCAAAAAGGAGAAGTACCACAAACCAATTTATATTCCAGAGGAGGACTCCAGCTACTGAGGATGCATCAACGGGACCCTCTGCACTACCACAGGATGATGCTTCTACAAACATAGTTCGTGATTCTCTGACTATTGCGGATGCTAAAACAGGTGCTGGTACTGACAAGACAAACAGTTGAGGTGATACTGAGATACTGCAGAATAGTGAAGAACAGGGAGACGATGTGGCTAACATGGTGAATCTAGAAGAAAAGACTGTTGAGATTGATGAAGGCCAGGCTGGATCAGACCCTGGTAAAACACCCGAGTCTCGACCCCCACCTGATGATGATAAGATGGACGAAGACCAGGCTAGACCAAACCCTGGAGAAAGCCGTGTGGCTCTTGCTAAACCAAACCCTAAGCCCATGCATGATGGATTCATGGCGAATGTGTACCCCAACGTTCATGAAAGTCTGAAATTTCCAGCTGATGAACATGTCATCTTACAGGATCCACTAAGTTCAACCGGGACTCTCTCTTCAATGAAGAATCTGGATGATGCATATACTATTGGGGATCAGTTCTTAAATGACAAATCCACTGAAGATGAACCGAAAAAACTCAATGTGGAAGCAGAAGTAGTCTCCATGGTCACTGTTCTAATTTATCAAGCATCTTCCTCAGTTCCTCCGCTATCCACGCCTGTGATTGATCTTTCATCTCCTAAACTTGTATCCTCTACCACTCAAGCACCAATCTTTACAGCTACAACATCGACTACAACAACAACCCTTCCACTTCCACCTCCTCCACAACAACAAAGCACAACAGATTCAGAGTTAGTTGCGTGTGTCACAACACTTGAAAAGAAATTCTCTGATTTAGAGCAGAAGAACAAGAATCTTGATAACACGACTCGAAATCTTGGATCCAGGGTTTTCACTTTGGAGCTTAGAGATCTACCTCATAAGATCGATGAAACTATCCGTGAAGCTGTGAAAGAGGTTGTACACGTGGCTCTTCAAACTCCACTTCGAGATCACTTCAGAGAACTGCCCGAAGCTGATATGAAAGAAATTCTTCACCAGCGGATGTTTGAGAGTGGTACCTACAAATCACTTCATGAACATGTTGCTCTCTATGAAGCTCTTGAGGCGCCTATGGAACGGGAAAACAGAGATAAATTCCTTGCTGAAAAGGACAAGTCACGCAAGTGACACCATGACGATTAAGACCCTCCTCCTCCTCTACCAGATTCAGACCTAAGTAAGAAGAAAAGACATGACTTTGACGCTTCAGGCTCATCACAGCCTCTAGCTCCTTAGTCAGCAGTCTGGAAGATGTCTGACACTAGAGAAGCTCCTTCAAGCTCCTCAAAGCAATAGTCTGGTCCTTATTCTAAACAACCAGTCGAAGACGTGCCTATGCCAGATACTACACACATATCTGATTTAGAGGACACTGATTCCACCCATCTTCCAAAGATCAAGCCGAGGCCAGAATGGTTGAAGCCTATTCCAGAGGAAGACATACCAGCAACTCCAAAACCAGATTGTGTCATTCCTACAAATGAGTTACCTGAACCTAAGAACAATTGGGCAAATGCACTCGCCAATTCCTTCAAAGATCCAGGGGAAAACAAGTTACTTCAGAAGACTGGTGATATGGGATCATTCATCACATGGTTCTACAAAAGGATTGGGAAGAAGAAGCTCAGTAAGTCTGATTTGGAAGGCCTAGCATTCGAGGTAGCCAAAGCCTTTCACGAGATTTCTTGCAATTCCAGATGGAAGAGTGTCACCGAAAGCTTACGGATCAAGTTGATTTGGTTAATCCTGAAGGTCATCGGTTGGTGCCTGATGTGAGAAAACCGTTGCCCCTAGGAGGACCACCAGGTCAGGTAACTATTCAATCACAATACTTCTTTAATAAGGATCTGGAGTATCTAGTGTTAGGTGACAAAGGTAGAAGATCAGCTTTATCCATATCCAAGCTGAAAGCGGCTCAGTATCTAGACTTTGGACTTGAAGAGCTAGTTCCGTCCCTCCGGATTGAGAGTGAACGTGAGTATGACATCAGTGTTGCATACGGTATCTCTCACTGGTGGTTCAAGCGCAAAGAATTCTACATCACAAGATAAAGTGCACCCTCTGATCGCATTCAAGTCAGATCCCACATGCGGATTCTCAATGTAGTCAGTCTTAAGACTCTTAAAAGATACGGGTATACCTACTTAAAAGAGATTGTTCTTCGCAGAGCTAACTACAAGGAATACAAGATCTCGAAAGCTGACTTCAAAAATCTGCATCCGAACGATTTTGAAGATCTGTACCTGCTTCATCTTCAAGGTCAGCTCAATCATTTATCTAGGGATGATAAAGTTCATCTCTTCAACGCAGTTAACCTATATATAAGGAACATCGTCATCAGAAAACGTGTGGAAGATCTGCAGCTTGGGATTGAAAGTTATCAGACGAAACTCAATCTCACTCAACCAGATTGGGATGCATATGACTTTTTGTTCAAAGAAGACTACACCTTAGTCAGCAAGCCAAGGACAGTAATCTACAAAGATAGAAATGATCAAAAGAAGATGATGCGAGAGACTGAGGTGCACATGTTCAGTGATGGCACATTGAATAGGATTCTGGACAAGCTGGATTACATGGTTAAAGACTTCAAGCTGTACGAGTACAATCCAGGCATGTAAACACGAATTTGGTTTGAGGATGATAGAAGGAGGAGTAAGGATTTTATAGAGGTGATCGAGAGAAGACTCAAGATTCAAAGAATATTCAGGAGTCTCAAAAGCTTTGTTGGTGGAAGACTAAGAGATGTTGACTACCGACTTATTCAGAGAATTGAATGATTTCATCATTCTGATACTCAGCTCAATATCATCTCATTGTTGTATAATATATCTTGTACATTATTATCAGTATGTAGTGTATCTTTAGGTGTTCAGTGACAAGTATATAGTTTTTCAAGAGTTTTTCGTTGAACTCAAAATCTTTCAAAATTGTTATACTCGTCACTCACACATACCCTCATAGATTCAGGGGGAGCATTAATATGTTCCCCATTCGGCTTATGAATAATCAGCACATTTTTCTCCCAATTTTCTAACATCTTTGAATCAATTGATATCCAAAATAGCAAAGGGTTTGAAATTTTTGATAAGGGGAGAAAATGTGATTTAAATATGAAAACTGATAAAAAAATGTGACTTTGTGGACTCATATGTATACTCCATCCTCCTTGTGCTACCTACTTTTGTTTAATCGATGCACATGTTGAGGGGGAGCGTTTTTGAAAATTCAAAAACAATCGAGGTATTAAAAGCTTTGATATTTATATCACAAGTACCTGATTGAGTTTTTTCAATTGGTTTTATGGCAAGGTGAACTATACCAAAAGACCAACCATGTATTTAATTTTATCAAAGTTATAAGGTTGCTAAGGTTAGGTATTAGTTCCCATGATCCAGCCAGAATCGGAGGGATCTACCCAGGGACAATCCACTAGTTAGTATAGAAGTCCTTAGGTATGACATAAAAAAGGAGTAAAATTAAGAATAAGGGAATAGTGCCGACTGAGATGGAGCTAGAACTGGAACAAACCCAATAAGGTTCTAGTCATGAAGTCTCGGTAAGCACTGAAGGGGTTGAAGAATGAAAAAGAAATGTAAGGATAAAGGGTGTAAAGAAAGAAGCCCTCCATACACTTAGGCAGAAACCGGGTCAATACATCTGCTGTCGAAATCACAATGATGATTGCTGACATTGAAGACTGACATCATGGACCCAGTGATGCAATGCACAACCCTCTCTAGCCACTCAGAATCTCTCAAAATATTTCTGTTTCATTTCTCACGGAGACTAAACACGTTATCTATCGACTTTCTCACTCTGAGTTGGTTGATATTGAAAAGGCGGCAGTCCGCTCCATCCCCCGATCACTAAAACCAAAACGCACAATTAAGTCTAGAGCCAAGAGATCATCAATTAGTCTTATTAGGACACTATTCCATATTACTTGTTCTTCACACAATGTGAAAACAAAGTTTATCATAAGAGTCCTACGCATTATCCTTGTGATATTGCCAGAACATCCGAGTGATACCTAAGTATCACAGTGAAGATGGAAATCCTGCTAGAAGCCAACATCAAACAAGCTCTTGGTAGGTGACTTTTGAGATCCTAAATGGATCAAACTTGTGTCATCTGGAAAGAAACGATGGTGCGATTCTACAAGAATCAAACTTGTTCCAGTATATGAATTGACGGTTAATGAACTTTGATAAAAGCTTAAAACTCTCGATGTGTTACAAAAACACTTTCACTAAATAACACGTTGACTAATTTTCAAACCAATTTTTCTCTTTATTGCTAACTGTTTTGTTACAGGTTCATATAAAGATGGAGATGGTGTCATCCTGTTCCGGCAGAGACAAGGTCATTACCGCATGCTCATACTTGACCAACACATTCAAAGAAATCATGAAAGCTCGAGCATATGTTCCTAAGCTTCCGCAACTCTGATAACATACGTCCCTCTTGAAGTGGCCAAGTATTAAAGTTAAATAACTTCAAGAACAAATTATTCAAGTTTTCAAGATCAGGAAAGGTATGAGCATGTCGGTCCGCAAGACACAAGACCACAAGACAGAAAAAGATCACAAGTTGATGATCAAAGATTAGATTTGGCTAATGATCTCAAGAAAGCTCAAGTTCACATTTCAAGTACAACCACAAGCCACAAGACAAAGATCACTACTTCAAAGTACAAGATATCACATGAAGAATCAAGGACTACAAGTTGAACACAAGATCAATCGAAAGACTGTTAAGCTTAAGTTAGTATTTTATGGGGTGACCTTCCTTAGGGTGAGATTGTTAGATATTAGAAAAAGACTCGGTCACCCCGTGTATTTTACCGTTTATTATAGCTCGTAGTCAATAGTTAATCGTATGACATTCGGTATTGGGCCGGGTATTAAAGCCCACGTGTAAGCCCACTACCAAGGCCTTTTGGCCGGTTTTGTATCAACTATATAAGCCTCTTCCATGTGTTGGAAGAGGTGGTTAGTCATTTCATTATACAAGTCACATTTTCTCTCACTAGAAAGTTTTCTCGCTCACTTTCTCTCTCTAGATTCGGCTAACCCATTTATCTTCCATTGTGTTATTATGATTGCCCAATATCCCTTCATTATGATAGAATAATCCATCCACGAGACTCCGGGCAAAATTGATGCGGAAGTACATGTTACCACTTGATTAGTTGAGTGATTTGAGTGTTTTCATCTTCCTATTCATAAGGTGTTTGGTATTGTATTCTTGTAATAGATCAGAATTAAAGGCTTAACGGGAACATTTCCTTAGGGATACATTTTTATTAAACTTCTAAAGGATACTTGAGGAACAAGTAGGATTCAAGTTGGGAGGATATTATGATGACATCAAATAACGTGTATTTTATAGCATATCTTCCCATGTGATTATCCCATCTTTGTTCAGTATTGCAAAAATATAATGTTTACTTAATCGTTTTATATTTGGAATTGCTGAGTTGTTATAGAGTATTTTCGGTGGAATATTAGCAAAAGGTGCGCATCCCACGGAGCTCTTAATGAAGATATTTTGAAGATTACTATTCTGAAGACTAAATTTGCCAGTATCTATCAAGGAAGGATACGGCGTATCCATGCCTTGCACATCACCAAAGTCCACAAAAGGAGAATAAAGCTCATATGCCAATCCTGAGAAGACCAATACGCCGTATTGGAAATATAGAATGAATATAATATTCTGGAAAAATACCAAGCGTGTCCCTACTTCTCAATAAATCCCTAAATACGCCGTATCCATTCCTTGGAATATGCCGATCGAGTCCGGGGGAACTTCCAGAACCTTATAAATAGAAAACCAAAAAATGAGTTTTATGTGTGCTAAAATCATATTCTCGAAACCTAAGCCATACAACAGTCAATTTTCACAGGGAGAGGGAAAAAACAGAAGAAAGTGTCGGCAAGCTATTAATTCCATAGGAGAAAACGTGTAATTCCATATACTTTAGTAATCGTTCAGTTTTTGGTATCATTCGTTAACTCGGTTAGTTTACCTTGGCTAAATAATTGCTTTAGTATTTATTATGATGTTTAAAGGCTAATACCTTCGGGTATTAGCCATTATTATGAAGATCTGAATGTTTGGTATTTGTTATCCTTGATTTTCTTGATTTATTGTTGAATGTTTGTTTATGTTTATCATTTTATACTTATTTACACGCTTTTGTATGCGACCTATCACTTCAACTGGATACTTGTGAATACGGACCAAGGTAAATTTTAAGAGTTTGGGTAGCTCTCATATGTAATTATATCTCTTGAATTCATAAGGATCATATATATTATCTTCCATATCTGTGTCTTAGGATACGCTTAGGCTTAACTAGTTAATTGGATATTGCAATGGTTGATTGATTGTGTTGATAGAAGTGTGAACTAGATTATTTCAACAAATAAGTTCTGATTCTTTTTAATAGTTGGACAAGTGGACTACTAGTGTATAAATCATCGTTTAAGCGGTAAGTGGGAGGGTGTAAGTCTCTTTATGAGCTATGGGTCTTTTAACTAAGACTCACCATTGCTTTAATCCTAAGATAGATTATAAATCAACAAAATAAAGATGATTTGTGCGGATGCTTTAATTATGACAAAATTAATGTGTCTAGGTTCTTAGGATGATGTTTGTTACGCCTAAGACTTAACGAGGAATGATATACCATTCGAGAGAAGAAATCACATTGCACTGAATAAACAAACCAACTTTCTAATCGGATTAATAATGGTTAATACAATTTTCTTATAGCTGGCTCGACCGCTCTTTTATCTTTTGTTTATTTGCTTGTGTGGGTTAAAGTGCCTTGAATTAATTGTAGTCACCAACCAAACCGTGCCAGTCTCTCAGGACAAAAACCCTCCTTTCTCCCGTTAGAATTAGAATTAGGACTGACATAGGTTTAGAATAGAATAGAATAGAATTAACATAGATTAGATAACCAAGATATTAATTAAATTAATAGATTTAACCTCGCTTCAAGTGTCCGACACCCTACTTACCATGAAACTACTACCGATCGGGTACATTGTCCATTAAAGTGTTGTTTTTGGTTTAGTCGGCAAAATATAAATTTAAAATTTAAATCAATAAAATATACACCACACAACGACACATCACCAGGGAATATCATTGACGACCCGAGGTTTTGGTTGACCAAAAATGTATGGGCCCGTCATTGTTGCCAGGGCAAATAGCTGAGGAATGAATCCCCTTAGAGCCTTCCCTGACATGCATTCCCCAGCGACATGTCCCCGGGGATAGTTTTCCTCAACGACATGTCACCGAGGAAATGCGTCTCATGTCACCGAGGCAAGCAACGACTGTTATAGTGTTATCACGGATTATCAAATTTTGTTCCGATATTCATGCACAAAACTCTTTGCCCGGATTATATACATATTCTAAAAATGGCCTAAAACTACGTTGTTTTGGCCACAAAGTCTACAGTAACTTTTTGGTGGGCTGACTTGAGCCTGAGAGTATTGGCTCAGATCCATCACAATCGGCCCACTTTTTTCTTTTTAATATCACAGTCACACAGATACCACCGCCTCAGAACCATCTTATATCTTCCACCTTCTCCATTCCATTTGTGATTATCAAACAAATCTCAACCAAACGTCAGATACACAAATTGCGGTGTGGGATTTTAATTTTGATGGATTATGGTGTTAACCACAAACTTTATATGTGTAAATTTTGTGGATGTTAATTAATTGGTGAGGTGAGTCGGCTGATTTATGGATTGGCAGAGGAACAGATTCGACTACATATACGAGGTTATCCCTATTTCGCATTGTAAGTTTATAAGGCCTATCAATTTTTAGCTTTTTTAAGAATATTTTAAGGTTTCTAAAATTTTAGTGTGTGGTTAAAAATTAATGTCTATTAATTCGTGGGTTTGATGTTTTTGTTCATACGTGTTGCCGATGTGTGGCTATAAGTACTCTGTTGACGATTTCTTTCAATTTCCGTTTGATGGTTTCTGTGGCAACCTGACCCAAATTTGTTTATTATAAGTGTTTAAAACACGTCTTATTTCGTTGTTTATTTGTTAAGGCAATGATGAGAATGGTGTTTGGTTTTGCTTCTACATGTGCAAACTGTGTTACTAAATAAGTTTAGCTAAAATATGAGGTGCAAGATTGAAAAACCGAAGATGAAGCCTAAGAAAGGATTATGGTCTCCTGATGATGACCAGAAGCTAAGAGATTATGTGATGAACTATGGTCATGGTTGTTGGACTACGATCCCAATCAATACATGTAATTTTACGCTCAATGTGATCATTCGTCAACCAGTTGTAAATATGTAAACCATGTTAGAATCAACTATTTTAACACTCAAGTGAAATAGATTGACCATGACTATGGTAAAAATATCCACATGACCACATGTTAACTTTCGACCTTTCTTCATTGTCTATTTATCTTGGCTATGTTGGATAGATATATAGCTTGTTTTGGACAATAAAAATCAGTAATGACAGTTAAAGACACCATTTTTTGTGTCTTATCTATTTATGTTATACTAGAAGTCTTTATTATATAAGGATACCATCTTAAGTGTGAATTATTCTTTGTAATAAGAATCCTTACCATCGCAAGTAAATATAGGCAAATTACAAATCCATGTACACGTAGTGTTCCATTCGTTGTTTTCTTTCAAAACTTTTTAATAATAATAAAACTTAATAAAACATATTTAGGTCTACAAAGGAACGGAAAAGAGTTGTAGATTAAGGTGGATTATGTTAGCCTTAAAATATTCAGTCGAACAAGGAAGTTCGTTCATTAATAATATTATGTCTCGGTCATTTAATTATGTAACGTTGTAATAGGCTAGAAAAGTAACTGGGCTCATTTAGTAAGCTAATATTAGATGTATTGCGGGTTTAAAACCAAGCAAATCTCGAGCCCGGTCTGTGTCAAAGCCTTACACGTCCAATGTAAGTGTACGGGTATATAAACCCTTTTCCACCATGGAAAAGAGTGTTGGTTGTTTATTCTCTTACAAGCTAATATTACATCCTTTCATTTTTCTCTCTCTTGTTTCTCTCTCTAAACATCTTCTTATTTTCTTTCTTATTTTCTTGTTCAATCCATGTCCTAAATAATGAAGTGAAGTGATTACGGGGTTTCGACATTTGGTATCAAGAGCCTCGGGTAGATAGTGGTTTATTTTTTGGTAATAAGCTCAAAATACAAAAAAAATTCATGGCTTATTTTGATATATAAGCTCACGGGCAAAAAAAAATTTAGGGCTTATTTGGTTTGTTTAGCTTATCTCATCCTTATTCTACTTTTTATTCATCTTCTATTGTTGCCATTTAATTTGTTCTTTTTTTGTTTTTGTTTTGTTCCAAAATATTGAAAAAAAACAAGAATTGTGGCTTTGTTTGTGGATAGATTCGAAAAAGACGTGTACTTTTGTGTTTAGAACAAGCTCAAGTAGCTTTATCTTGAAGTCCTACAACTTAATTCATCAACTTATTGTGTTTTTAGGCTTTTTAGAATGTTTTTGAAAATTTTTCATACTAGAGAGTTATCTTGTGTTCTTGGTAGAGAGTTGTGTATTTGCTATAATCCAAACAGGTACAACATGTATGAAAGCGACTCATGTACTTGCTCGATAGTGACTTTTTTGGCATCATTCATTTTCAAAGAGTTATCGAAATAGAGAGTTATCGAATCAGAGAGTTATCGAAGCAGAGTGTTATCGAAGCAGAGAGTTATCGAATCAAAGAGTTATCGAAGCAGAGAGTTATCGAAGCAGAGAGTTATCGAAGTAGAGAGTTATCGAAGCAGAGAGTTACTGAAGTAGAGAGTTATCAGAGTAGAGAGTTAGCAGAGCAGAGAGTTAACAGAAGCAGAGAGTTAGCAGAGCAGAGATTTATCAGAGTAGAGAGTTATCAGATAGCGAGTTATCAGAGTAGAGAGTTAGCAGAGTAGAGAGTTATCAGTAGCGAGTTAGCAGGTACATTGAAGAAATTTTCCAAGGTCAAAGTTAAACGTTATGCTGCCCAAATTTTTCCAAAGTAGCGAGTTGATAGAGACTTTCATATAGCGACTTGACATTCATTTTAGCGAGTTGTATTAGCGAGTTGTGACAGGGACAAATTAAAGACCTTATCTAAGCTAATTACTAAACGTTACTCTGCCGATTTTAAAACTCGTTAGCGATTTGTCATAATTCCCTAAAGACTTGACCATTTTCGTAGAGGTTTGCCGCTTCAGACTTTGACAAACTCGAACCACAATCACAATCAAGGACTTAAAAGACATTAATTCACCACAAACAAACCTTAACAACAAAAAATTATTCATTCACGGTTATTCTATTGATTTTGTAAAACCCCGTTAAACTTTTATCGGTTTTAATCATGGACTTGTAAAATCCCGTGAACGTTAATTGTATTCGTTCTACCACAACTTCAATCACAACACATCTACTTAAGATCCTACAATCATTTTCACTTCAATTTTCCATAAAATGGAAACGAAAGATACTTTATCTTCGTGTTCGGATTTAGATGAACAAGAGATACAACAACTGCAAAAGCATGAAAAGGTTTTAAAATAAAACTCCTTGAACAAATTGAATGCACTCCAAACAACAATTCAACATCTCTCAAGTTCCAACTACTCAATGTACAATGACTTTATAGATGCTTTTCATAGACTCTTTGAGGCAGACGAAAGAACTTTTAAGGATGTGTTATCTCGAAACATGCAGAATTTAGAAAGCCAACTCAACAAAGAAACACTTCACGAGAAGGACTCTAATTCTGGTCTAAGTATGATCAAAGTGCAGTTTCACAATTTCATATATTCAAGAGTGTTAGAGCTTTCCAATTATAATTCACATGCTTTGGAAATAACACAAGACTTCAAAGCTTACACTAACACAGAAGCTCAAACCTTCAAGGAAACAATAATACAAAACATGAACTCCATTGAGCAATGTATTGTTGAAAGAGCAAGTCATGAACAAAAGCTTCAGAATGGAATGAAATAAAGTTGCAGAATCAAGAGTGTACGGTTCAAAAAGCATTGGATGCTAGTTCGGGAGACAATGACTGCAGCAAGATTGTATCAGACAATGGGAATGTTCAAGATTTAGAGAGTCAAAGCAACACATCTGGAGATGAAAGCAGCAGGTCAAGGAATGAATGTAATGACAAAAGCACTTCTGGGGATGATACGGACATCAGTCCTACCTATGACACAGAACCAATGGTTGAGGTACCATATACTTCTGAACATAATGTGTTTGCTGTTGACACACAACATTCTGAACAATCTGAATCCATTAGTAACACATGTGTAGTGGAAACGGGTGATAGTAATGTCATTCCTGATTCACCGGATATGTGCGATAATGATATTCAGAATGACCAAAATGTTGTAGAATGTGATGACGAGCGTGTTACGCTTGCTAATTTAATTGCCAATTTAAAACTTGATGTCGAAGACAATAAAACGATTCAAAAGCAATTAAAGAAAGCAAACGCATCATTGACTCAAGAATTGACTGAGTGCAAATCTATTCTTGCGGAAACTAGTAGAACTCTGGGGGAATCTAATAGTATTCGGGATAGTTGTCTAGTTGCACTTCAAAACAAACAGACTGAGCTTGAGAAGTACATAGCCTTTAATGACCGTATAGTTGATTATGATAAACTTGAACGTAAGTTAAATGAAACTCTAGGACTATTAGCTCAAAATGACATTGATATAAAAGAAGGTTTAAAACTTAAAGCCTACGAAATTTCAGTTGTCCAAGAGAAACACGATGAGTTAGTCAAATAGAGTCTTTTAACTAAGTCACATTACGAAGGTCTTGTCAAAGAGAAAACAAAGGTCATAACGGATTTGAAACTTAAGGAAGAAAAAGATATTGATAAAATGATTTCAATAGAAAACCAATTAAAACTTTTAAATAAAATTGTTTACAAAGGGAGTCAATCAATCCAAACCATTCATATGTTATCACCCAAATGCCCTACATTTAATGGAAGACCTACCTTTGCTAATCCAATGTACCTAAAAAAGGCTCAATATGAGATACCATGTTTGTATGAGATCCCACATGACCAATCTGATCCTACAAACAGACTCATCCCCGATAGGGAAGAGACTGTGACTCTTGAAAAAGAGAGTTGATCAAAATTGAATAAAGACTTAGTGAAACCTTTTGACTACACAAAGTTAAATAGTCTTTATGAAATTTTTATGCCCCCGACATAAGAATATCTTGTTTAGTTAGCACATGCAAATGAAGTAAGGAAGAAAATGCAGAGAAAATCTTTTGTGAAAACAAAACCAAATATTTTCAAAAACATTGATTTCTTACCTGTTTCCAAATCAATAAGAAAAAGTAGACAATCATATAATGTCATGAAGAATAACATAAATCATCTTAGAGAACTTGTCGATCAAGCTTTGGTAAAACATTCAAAGGATCATTTTCGTGCCCCAACTGCTCATGATATGGAAATCCTAATAAAGACATGTTTGATGCCTCTTGCCCTTAAGACACAGAATGATAGTTTCGTATTTGTGCATGAACTTAAGCAAGAAATGCATGCTGATTTAAAGTACGTTGAATCCTTTGAAAAATAAATTGACGATCTTGAATCTGATAAAGCAGAATTTTTAAACATGTATGATATGCTATTGCAAGCATGTGTGTCTAATGATGTTATGTGTTCTTATTTGCATTCGTTATCTGATTTAGATGAGCACACTGAATTGCAATGCTTATATCTTCATAAAATCAAAGAATGTGAATGTCTTGCATAAAACGTTTCAAAACAAACTGAATTTGTTAGTAAAGAAGTTTATACTGAGCTTTTACGAAGTTTTGCTAAATTAGAAAAACACTCGATTTCTCTTGAACTCGCTTTACAACAATGTCAAGAACAAATGAAAAATGACACAGTTTGCAAAGAAAAAGCGTCAAATGTATTTCAAAAAGAACGTGAACAATATTTTGAAATACAAGATTTGAAAGCTCAACTGCAAGACAAGAACATTGCTATAAGTGAGTTAAAGAAACTCATTGAGAAGATGAAAGGTAAGAGTGTGGATACTAATTTTGAAAAACAATCAATCTTGGGGAAACCGCCTTTGCAACCAATCAGAAATCAACCAGTGGTAAGACAACCAACTGCGTATAAATCTGAACGATCCCAATTGCCAAGACATCGGTTTGCCTCCCAAGTTGGTGTGTCGCATGATTTGACAAAACCAGTCACTCCACATTCTTGGCCTCAAGTTAGGAAATCATCTTTTGCTAAGCCTTATGATGTGAATGCACCTGGCCCTTCTAGGAAAAGCCCAAAGCATGTGTCATTTCAGTCACCAAAGGAATCTGTAGGCTCAAATGACATGGTTCATAACTACTACCTAGAGGAAGCTAAGAAAAAGGCACAACTTCAGAATGACAAAACCTTAAATACGAAACCTAGAGTGCAACAATCTACTAGATCACCAAACACTACTAATGGTAACAAACCAAAACCTAGGAACTTTAATCAACAACATAGGAATTGGCTACCATCCATGAGTAGTCGTGTATCGAATAAAACTGTTAACACAACAGAAACACCTAGGAATCAAAAGCCATTCTTGAAGTCAAATGATTTGGCATGTCCTACATGCAAAAAGTGCATCTACAGTGTAAATCACGATGAGTGCATCTTAAAATACCTCCCAAAGGTAAATTCCCGTACCTCTACACAGAAAAAGGATGCACAATCCCATAAGACAACAAAGAGATATATACCCGTAGAAAAGAAAAGTGAATCTAGGAATCATGGTAGACAGCTCCCCATAGGACAAAGAATTACTCCAAATAAGTCCTCTAATGTGTATCTAAAAACAACGACTCCTAGATCTGGTCTTACATGGAAACCAATAGGTAGAATCTTTACTCATGTTGGTCTTAAGTGGATTCCCATTAGAAATTCAGTTGAAACCCGCTACAACACGAATGATAGTGTTCATCATTAGAAAAGGAAACACATAATCCTAAAACTATTATTTGTGCAAACTCTTGTTCTTTGAGTGCAGGTACTTCAATGGCTTACAAACCAATCTCCTCAAAGGGTTCATCTAATGTAAATATTCTATCAACGTCTTCTTTGTATAAACATTCCATTTTTAACTATGTTAGAAAATACTTTTGAAAAAGCAAATACAAAAATATAAAATTTCAAAAAGAAAATACAAAATCAAAAAATTAGAAAATGTTTCACAAAAATATTCTTCTCGGCATGTCTCTTGGAATCGATAACATTTATGTACCTAGAAATGTTGATTAACAACAACACGGGCGTGTAAATGAAGTTCGAACATGAGTTTCAAAAGCTTTCAAAACATGTCATTTCTAATTTTTCTTGATGGCTTGTTATTAAATGACAGATAACAACCCGGTCTTCAAATAAAGGAAAGTGTACAAACATGTACATTTATCCTCACAACGAGAAGATTCCAACTTCTCGGACTTGAGCTGACATAAAAAGTCAATTCAAAAGACATTCAAAGTCTTTCGAACTCAAGTAACATTGATTTTTCACAACACGTTGAACAAAATGTTTCAAGAATTTCTCAAAAAGTTCTTCAAAATCTTTCACAAGTGTATGTTCCACACTCCCTCCTCATGCATCTTTCAAAAGTTGAATCATTTTTTATAAGTGAATCAAATTTCGAGGGGGAGTCTTTCGAAAAACAATGTTTTAATGCTTTTGGATACTCTTCTTAAATTCTTTCGGTATTCAAAACATTTAATCAAATCTCAATAACATATTAGGAATAATAATGTCTACTCAATAGATTGATTGTTATAAGATGATTAGACAATTTTTCAAGAATTCTTCAATGACAATTCATAATATTTCAAAATTGTGTGCTCAACAATGCTAACCCTTAATTTTATATTCATTTTACAAGTTGGTATCATTGTTTTTGGTATCAAACTTATGTAAAATCAAGGGGGAGCAAGTTCATGTTCCATATAATTCATGCTAAGTACAAAAGTTTCCCAAACAGAATTTTCATGACAAATTTTAATCACAAGGTATTTCAAAAACTAAGTGAATTAGTATTTAAAATAAGAGGAGAAATGTAATTAAAATGTGATATTGAAAATAATAAGTGATCTTATCGACTCGAAGTGCTTAATACTCTTCGGAAAAGGTTTTATAGTTACGATCTCATACCTTACAACATCTTATTTCACGACGATTCGGAAGTCATAAGGTAGTAAGGTTAGTTATTTGTCCTATGATCCAACCAGAACCGGAGGGATCTACCCCAAGACACTCCATAGTTAGAAATACCAGTCCTTAGGTATGATTGGAGATGAATGAGTATAAGGGAATAATGCCGACTAAGATTGAGCTAACACTGGAATAATCACAACAAGGTGTTAGTAATGACGTCTTGGTAAGCATTGAAAGGGTTGAAGAATGAAAAAGAAATGTATGGATAAAGGGTGAAAATAAAGAAGCCCTCCCTACACTTTAGGCAGAAACCGGGTCAATACATAATCTATCAGATTTCACAAAGATGAATTCTGATAATGAAGACGACATCATGGACCCAGTGATGCAATGCACAACCCTTCCCAGCCATTCGAGTTTCTCTCAACAGAAACTTGTCTCATTTGTCACGGAGATACACACGTTATCTATTGACATCTCACTCCGAGATTGTTGATATTGAATAGGTGGCAGTCTGCTCCAGCCTCCGAGTACTAAAACCAAAACGCACTAATCGAGTCTAGAGCCAAGAGATCAATAAATAAATCTCATTAGGACACATTCCATTACAAACACTTGTTGAACATCAATAAGTTCACAAGCTGTTAACTAGAGTCCTACGCATTATCCTTGAGATTTTGCTAGAACATCCGAGTGATACTTAAGTATTCACCGTGAAGATGGAAATCCTGCTTGAGCCAACATCAAACAAGCTCTTGGTAGGTGACTTGCGAGATTCTTTATGAATCAAACTTGTGTCAACTGGAAAGAAACGATGGTGCGATTCAATGTGAATCAAACTTGTTCGAGTAAAAGAATTGACGGTTTAATCAGAATGATAGTAACTACCTGATTCACTATTAACGTGTTGTCTGCTTTGAGACGTTCCGATAATGAGAACAAGCAAGCATGGTAAATCTAATACATCTGTGTTAGAAGATCATACGCTTTGAGCTGGAAATCCCATCAAAGAGATTCTTTGAATCTACCTGATCACAGGTACATTATTTATACAGTAAAACGGTCCTACAAAACCGGAGGTTAATCTAACCAAATCCGAGCTAATGACAAAGCCATATTCGTCCACACGCTTTATTGCTAACTATTTTATTTTAGGATTCATATAAAGAAGGAGACGGAGATGCCTCATTCCAGCTGAAGTCGGATTCATTACCACATGCTTATACGCAAGCTACAAAGACATTCTTAAAGCATCAAGATTTAAGAATCAAGAAAGCTCAAGAATTAAAGACAAAGACTTCTGCAAACTCTGATATATAAGATCTTCCTTTATGATATCAAGTCTATCAAGGGAGATTGTTAGCAAGCTTTCAAGATGATGCAAGGTATGAGCATGTTGGTCAAGATACAAGATCGCAAGGCTGCAAAGACGATCAAGACAGAAGGATAAAGATTTAAAGATCTCGGACGTAAAGACGTAGTTAAAAGACAATGACAAAGGCTCAAGATCAAAGATCGCAAAGCATGAAGGAACAAGCGTACAACGTAGACAGAAACAAATATCACAAGAGCTTAACGACAAAAGCAATCTCATTAATCTCACGAAGGAGTGTCACAATGAACTCACTTAGAGGGAGACTGTTAGCCTCAAAATATTAAGTCGAACAAGGAAGTTCGTTCATTAAGAATATTACGTCTAGGTCATTTCATTATGTAATGTTGTAATAGGCTAGAAAAGAAACCGGGCTCATTTAGTAAGCTAATATTAGATGTATTGTGGGTTTAAACCCAAACAAATCCCGAGCCCGGTCAATGTTAAAGCCCTACACGTCCAATGTAAGTGTATGGGTATATAAACCCTTTTCCACCATGGAAAAAGGTGTTGGTTGTTTATTCTCTTACAAGCTAATATTACATCCTTCCATTTTTCTCTCTCTTGTTTCTCTCTCTAAATATCTTCTTATTTTCTTGTTCAATCCATGTCCTAAATAATGAAGTGAAGTGATTACGGGGTTCCGACAGATTAATTATCTTAGAC
>BQNB010085024.1:0-28587 GCA_026074375.1 Tanacetum coccineum
TTCTTAAAATCATTTTTGAGAAGAGTAACTGTTTGCATTAAAGATTCTTTTTCTTTTAGATGTTCAGAAAGAGTTTTTTTAAGACGATTAATCTCGACAAACTATTCATATGAATCTGAAACGTTATCTCGGCTCTTTAAATCAACTTTTTGTGCTTATTTCAAAACCTTAACTTGTTCTTTATATCTTTTAAGCTCTGCAGTTAAAGTATCATTGACACTTTTATTGTCCAGATTAATCTTGGTGCAATTAATTACTTGGGTTTTTAGTTGTTCAATCACAGATAATATTAGTGCATCTTGTTGTGCAGAGGAGTTAGAATTCTGAACAACTGCCTGTTGTGTTTCTTTCACATACTGAGAATAAGGAATGATGTTGCTATCACTAGTTATTTTAGTCTCTGAATGATTCACAACACTCGACTGTTTAGAAGACGGCCTCACTTGTACATCTTGATTTATCATATTGTTATCCATATTATTAGGATTGTGTACCTTAACGAGAACATCTGAACCAAAATGAGACAAATTTTCCATGAGAGCAACTTTGGCAGTATTGAGTTAATCACAATCAGAGTCATATGCATCTAAATATCGGCTTGATAAGCGGCATTGTGGGTAATGACTATCTGTGTGGCTTGACCTTTTGCAATTCTTGGATCTGCCAAAAATGCTAGCTCTTCTTCATGTAGAATTTGACCATTTGCTTGAGCTTGTACCAGCAACACTTTATCCTTAAACCAAGAATCATCCTGTTTCCTTTTAGGTTTAGTGCATTGTTTGGACATGTGTCCCTCTCCTTTGCAGTTATAACAAATAACAGTCCTTTGTTTCCTAGAATTGATTCTACTTGCTCCTAGAGTGTAGGTCCTAGTGGTACCCATAGCAAAAGAAATTTTCCTCCCCTGAACTGGTTGTAAAGTTACTCTTCCATCATTAATGATAGCTTGTTGCCTAGGATTTAATAAATTCCTCAGCTGGTTGTTAGTAGTAGGATAATGAGATGTGACAACGGCTGATAAGAATGACATCATATGGTTGATGGCATCAATGGGATCGTCACCTTGCTTGAACACTGGAATAGTTAGACCCGAGTCTAGTTGGGGAAATTCAGGTTGTTGTGGTTGTTGGTTGACTGTTGGAGCATATTCCAATTGAGAGATGGATGGTTGTGGGGAATAAACGTTGTGGTGAACTAATGATTGATAATCATTGGATGGATAAGTGATTGAAAGAGGTGTTGATGGTTGATTGGTTGAGTATTGTCGAGACTGATAAGGTGATCTATATTGTAGAGATTGATATAGTGAAACTTGTGGTTGAAATTGAGAGTTTTGGTATGATTTCTGATGAGTTTGATAAAGAGACTGGGTCATCTGATGGGTTGCAACCAAAGCAAGCGGATCTGAGTTGCGTTCATGCATTAAATATAAATCTCATTAGGACACAATGTCAAAATACACTTGTTGAACACCATAAAGTTCACAAGCTGTAACAAAGAGTCCTACGCATTATCCTTGAGATCTTGCCAGAACATCTGAGTGATACTTAAGTATTCACAGTGAAGATGGAAATCCTGCTTGAGCCAACATCAAACAAGCTCTTGGTAGGTGACTTGCAAGATTCTATATGAATCAAGCTTGTGATAACTGGATATCAATTTTGGTCCAGTAAATGAATTGACGACTTAATCAGAAAGATAGTAACTATCTGATTCACTCTTACCGTGTTGTCTGCTTTGAGACGTTCCGGTAATGAGAACTAGCAAGCATGGTGAATCTAATACATCTGTGTTAGAAGATCCTACGCTTTGAGCTGGAAACCCTGTCAAGGAGATTCTTTGAATCTACCTGATCACAGGTATAGTATTTATACTATAAAACGGGAAACCGGAGGTTAATGCAACCGAACTCAAGATGAATGACAAAGCCATATTCATCTTTTTATTGCTAACTATTTTATTTCAGGATAAGACGACGGTGTTGTAGTACTCAAGCTTTCAAAGTCAATTAAAGAATCGTATATTGGGAAGATTGTTAGACTTATAATCATATATGTCAAACAAGAATGTAACAAGTATGAGCATGTTGGTCAAGAGCACAAGTTGATCAAGGAAGTCAAATCAAGATGATTCAAGTCAAGGAGATGATGCAAGATAACGATCTCAAGAATTCAAAGTCAAAAGATAAAGGCTCAAAATCAAGATCACAAAGCATGAATGAACAAAGCCGTTACAAACAAGACAAGACCATAACAAGGCAAAGCATAAACGTCAAACGTCATATCTTCAATGTCATCGGTGGTACAGAGGAGTTTGAAGAAAGAGACCTCAACATTGGGGGAGATTGTTAGCCTTAATTATATTAAGTCAAACAAGAATGTTATCGGTCTTAGAAAGTCAAACTAGGTCTTGTATTGTAATAGGCTAGTCGGGTTCAACGGGCTTGGATTGTAATCTAATATTGTCTGTGTTTCGGGCTCAAAGCCCAAGTTAAACCAAGCCCGGCCCGTTTAGAAGCCCATACGCCTCACTTAAGGCAAAAGGGTATAAATATCCCTTCACCACACTTGGTGAAGGGTGTTGGTTACATTTTCCCATAACTTGTAACTTCCCATTTTTCTCTAATCTTCTTTTCTTGTTTCTCTCTCTACTTTCTCACTCTAAGATTTCTTCTTATTTTCTAGCATCTTGGTATAGATTATAGTTGTGTAATGGATTAAACTGGTGGGATAACATGTGGTACCAGAGCTAAAGGGGTGTTTAGTGATTGAATTTTGTAGGTTTATTGGTTTGTTTTTCTTTGGTTCGAAAAAAGCAAGAAAAAAAATCAAATTTTGATCTTTGTTTCGTGGTTAAAAGTATTAAAGACTTGTACTTTTGGGCTTAGATCACTTCCTTGCATCATTACTAAGTGGTTTTAACATCATTTCGTAACTTACAAGAAAGTTTGAAGATGTTTTCTTGGCTGCGTTTTGACTATCTGAAGAAGTGTTCGTCGTTGTGTTTTAATTAGATTCATTGCGTTTTGACTAAATTCATTGCGTTTTGATGGGAGTCATTGCGTTTTGATTCTCAAGTCGTTGTGTTTTGTATGTTGCGTTTTGTCTCCACAGGTTGCGTTTTGAAGACCATCATTGCGTTTTGACTAAACGTTACTCTGCCAAATTAATTTCTTTATTGCGTTTTGACCAAGACTCGTTGCGTTTTGACCAAGACTCGTTGCGTTTTGACCAAGAATCGTTGCGTTTTGACCAAGACTCGTTGCGTTTTGACCAAGACTCGTTGCGTTTTGACCAAGCATCGTTGCGTTTTGATCAAGTAGTTGCGTTTTGATTCAAGTAGTTGCGTTTTGATCTCAAGTCGTTGCATTTTGACTAAAGTCATCCGCGCATCAGGTGGTATTTGATCGAATTTGGGAATATATTAATCACCGTTTAATCAAAACATCACATCAAGACAAAGCAAACTTCATGGACTAATTACGAGGACTTTGGACTTTAATTCGGACTAAAACGACAATTACTCAACACAACAAACACGCACAAAACCCACCAATCAACTTAATCATACTTACAACGTCAATTAATTAATTCCTTCCGAAGGTTTCTTCTTGATTTGTAAATATCCCCGCGAAAGATACTATTCTTTTCTCGGTTTTAATCAAAGATTTGTAAAATCCCGTGAACGTTTAATTCATTAAAACCACAATCAATCACTTCATAACACTTAAGATCCCGATGATATCCATTTACCACAACTTCATCAAAATGTTTAAATCAAATCACCAATTTGCAAACTCACATCAAATGCTCTTCATAAAGCTAACATGGAATCGGGTAGCAAAGAACGTCCACCAATGTTGCAACCCCGTGAATTTACGTTTTCATGTGGGAAATCCAGAATCAAGAGATACATTGACACCAAACCTAACAGTGAACTCATCCACTATTGTCTCCAAAATCCACCATACACGTATCAATGGGCTGAGAAGACAGTTCCAGTTGCTGAAGGTAGTTCTGAAACAACTACAGAGAGGTATATGGATAACTATAAGAATGTTTCACAAGACATACGATATCAACTGAATGCTGAAGCTGAAAGCGTTCAGATCCATAACTCACATGGATAGAATAACTAAATCTACTCCACAGATTGATGCTTTCCCGAATCATGTGAAAGTGGAAAGCCATTAAAGGTTGAAACAAGGTGAATCAATCAATGTTCAAGATCACGAAACCAATTATAGTGGGAGTTTGGAAAATTCACTATCACGGGATGGTGAAATCACTTGAATCGTATACTTCACGGGTTTTACAAGATTGATGAATGAGCTTGTCCGAAATCAGTGCCACCGTTACTAATCATCAAGTGATGTCAGCCCAGTTCTTAAACTTCCAACTACAACAAGAATGAGGGCAAAAGGTTACGTAACACTTGTTAAGCAGAGTCAAGAGCTGAAGACTGTCTCCTATCACAAGCTTTATGACATTCTCAAGCAACACCAGAATGAAGTCAAGATGAATAAGAACTGAAAGACTGAGCACGTACTGTGCTAATACCACTTACCATCACTGTTGCTCAACAACAAACCAGTCTACCATCATCAAAACCATCACTAAACTCAAAACCAACAATAAGTTCCCTCCACACCAGCCCGCAACAATCAACAATAAACAGAGGAAAAGCCCTAGTTACCGACCGTCTTCTCTTCCTACTTAGACAGAAACCTGCAACGGTTACTAAAGATGATGAAATGACAAAGGAAAAGGAGATTGACAAACTCATGGCTTTAATTTCTCTCCTCTCACTCGTTTAAAGAAAATCTACAAACCTAACACACAACCTTACGAACTTCACAAACACGCAGTCGAGCTTAATCAAATAATTCCTCCAAGAAATTAATAGAGTAACGGTATTAAATCAGAAGGGCAGTTAATGTTGCTGGGGCTAGGGAAAATGTAGGTACTCCGGTTGTGCAAAAGTCTGGGATTCCAAGATGTTACAACTGTAAGGAATATGGGCATTGTACAAGGGAATTTAGAAACCGAAACGATAAAGGATGCAGCTTAAGTCCATGAAGGAAAAGATGTTATTGTGTAAACAAGGGGAAGGTGAAGCTGTGGTCATTGAATGCATGACCAAGCTGATTGGAAGGATGATACGAGATGATGATCTGAATAACAGAATTTTAGAAGCACATTATATGTACATGGCACAACTTCAAGAGGTTACTCCAGATCAAGTTGACAATTCTAGACCTATCTTTGATGATGAGCCAATGCATAAGGTACAAAACAATAATGACAACTATAATGTGTTTGCCATGGAAAATGAACATCCTGAGCAACCTGAATCTAGTAATGACATATATCTGACGGAACAAGGTGACTCCAATATCACTATTGATTCATCGGATATATGAAATATAGACTCAGGATACCAAAATAAACTGAGATCTTGAACAAGACAGTGATTGCTTGCTCTTTAATTCAGAAACTAAAATAATGAAATCGATTACAGCAAAAAACCAAATAAATTTTTGGAATCATCAAACAAGAGTAGTTGATAAATTGAAAGGTGAAATTGAAGATTTTAAAACCTAATAATAAAAGTTTAGAATCATCAAATCACCGATTTCAAGAGAGCAAACAATGAATTGTCCAAGACTAATCATGATGTTTAAAGACCTAAGAAGTTCCAAGCGGGACTTGATAAGTAAAATGATGTAAAATTATGCGCAAAGGTGTGGAAATTAATTTGGCAAAAGCTTAAAGGGATTTAATGTCAAAAACAAAATCGATTGAAAAATCATCTAATGCATATAACCCTCAAAAAAATAAATGATTTTAAATCAAACGATTTTCGATATGAAAAAGGAGCTTTGTGGCCATCAAGAAACCAACTCCATAATGGCACAAGCAAATGAGCTCAATTAAGCTTTAACAAAACACGCGATAGACAGGGAACTTGATAAAGTCAATGCTTAGAAAAAAAGCAAAGTCAAGGTTTTTGAATGATAGTTGTATATAAATTCCGCCATCTGACAAAACAATGAATAATGCTAATCGTAATTGGAAAACGCGTTTTGCAACACCTAGTCCTCAGAAGCTCAAAGAGCGTAATCCCCTCTACTGTATGAAATAGGTGTTATAATGCTAATCCTGCTTTAATGTTAGCCCTGAATCTACTAATCGATTCAACTTGCAAATAAATGTCGATCAAAGTTAAGCAATTTAATCAGACCTTTTGATTATGATCAGTTGAATAATCTTTATGATTGGTTCGTTCCACAACGAGAAAAGTCGCCTGAATAACACTATTTTCCAAAAACGTCAAAGATGAGTCATACATCTTTTAATAAGGAATTTTCCAAAGAGTCTTTTCGTAAACAAACAACTTTGTTAGAAAAACGAATGGATGAATCCATTCCTTGGGATCAAAAGTGTAAAAGCTCTAAAGAATATTTCAAGATTAAAAAGTAGTGTTTGACACGATTTTTGAACGGAGTGGAACGTTGCAAACAAACAATCGGCAAAAGAACATATTTTGGTAACATCGATCCTTTCATTCAAAACACATTAGAAGGAAATTTTGGCCCCCAAATTAGCAAACTCATTGCGGACTTAGAACAATTTCACTTGTGTTTGAAAGAGGAAATGGTTGCTGATTTGAGATACTTATAAAAAAAAAAAATTTCTCATGAACATGAAGTAATCATCAAAAATCTCAACTGGAAACTCAAAAACCCACAGTTTTTGAATGAAAACGACCGACTTTCAAAGGTAATATAACTATGCTTTGATCACATGAATGCAATTACTAGGTATATACAACTGATTTAGATGAAATCACTGATTGCAATGTGATTACGTAGAAACCTGGGAAAAAGTGGAACATCTTTGAAAAAGAGCATTCAAAAGTAGAACAGTAAAGTCAAGATTTTGAAGCACTTCAGAAACATGCGATTAATCTTCTGAACTTGATTTACAACAATTAAAGAAAAATAAAAAATTAAAAAATCTTTCAAGAGAAAATCATTCAAACGTATTTCTGAAAAAAGCATGAACAATATTTTTGAAATTCAAGAACTTTGAAAGCTCAATACAAGACAAAGGAATAGCACTAAGTGTAGAGAAACCATAGAAAAAGATGAAAGGAAAATCTATGGAAACTAATTTGAAAAAAACATCAGTTATTCGACAAACCGAATGCTTTTAAAAAGTCCAAAGACAATCCATTTTAGGTAAAAAAAAAAAAAAGAAAACTAGCTATTTTTTCATATTCTTCTTGCAAAGAAAGTATTCTCAAAGTCAATAGCAATTACCATCACAAAATGTGGTCTAATAATTTTCAAAACCAGTCACTTCAACACACACAATTTTGCCTCAGGAATATGTTTGCCCATTGTCAAGAACACAAATGTGATTGCACCTGAAATGTATAAAGTGCACACAAAGCCCAATCAAACTAGAACACCTCAGTTGCATTAAGACATTAGGAAACCTAACAAAAGCGTGTCTTTCTCTACAGGAGTAATTCTCACTACTAGTGTTAGCAGACCACAGCTTAAGAGTAATCATCTGAAGATAGAGTCATGTCTAACAAAAGTCAAGGGAAGAAGCAAGAAGTAGAAGACCACCATAGGAAGTTTAAGTTTTCAAATAATAAAACGTCAATAACTGCGTTTAATGACAGATTTGAATGCTAAGACCCTCGAAAGTTAACTTGTATGTGTTATCTTTGTGGAAAGTGGTGCTGAATGACAATCATAATTTATGTTTCTACATTATATCAATTGGCGTAAATTCTAGTACTAAAAACCAATGGCTGTGCCTGTTATAACAAGAGACCCAAGCAAATGTGAACCAATCTGTTGTAACAGTCAGAAGAAAACCGTTGTCAACAGACTCCACTGTCTAAGAAATCTAGAAACATAACTAGGAAAGTTTTATGAGCCGAGTTAGTAAAACATTGCAGCTGGTGGTATCCTAAGGATAACTCCATCCGATACAATTGAAACCTAAGTCACAAATAGGAAAATGTTAACCCAAACGTTAGTATGCCTCAAGGAAATGCATCTAGACCGTGCTAATATTATGAAACAAAACTCCTAGGTGTTCCACAGTGTCCAATACTCAATTGTCTTCTAATCTTTTTGGCAGCTCGTAAAGAGATCATATCTAATCATTATCTGTTGGGCGACTCTGGTGCTCAAAGCACATGACCGAAATCTCAAACTTCTAACTAATCTTGTGAGAAATTTCTGGAACGGTGGAAGTTTGGAAAATGATCAAATGCACCAATTCTTGGCCTATGAGATTCTGGTTCAAGGAACGATTACTATCAAAAGGGTTTATTACGTAGAATGGCTTAATCATAATTTATTCCTCCGTTGGTCAATTCTGTAGATGCGTGATATTGGAAGTTGCTTTTTGGAGTCCTACATGTTATATCCGTGTGATTTGAAGGGAAATGATCTTCTCAAGGTTCTCGTAGCACAGATTTGTATTCCATTTCTCTACAAGACTCAACAACTCCCAATCCAATTTGCTTAATGCTAAAAGCAACATCGTCTCAAGCATGTTATTGGCCACGTCGTTTATCTCATTTAAACTTTGACACCATCAACTTGCTTTTAAAGAATAATATTGTGAATGGCCTTCTAAAGCTGAAATTCGTCAAAAATCATCTGTGTTCTTCTTGTGAGCTGGGGAAAGCAAAAAGAAAGTCTTTTCACACTAAGACTACCTCGAGCTCAAAAAGACGATTACATCTTCTACACATGGACTTATGTGGTCCAATGCGGGTAGAAAGCATTAATGGAAAGAAGTATGTTCTCATAATTGTTGATGACTACTCCCGATATACCTGGACTCACTTCTTGAGGTCCAAAGACGAAACACCCTTGAGTTTCTCATTAAAAAATTGATTTCCTCACACTGTCCAAAGAGGACTTTCATGCTCAATTACAAAACAGTTTCGAACTGACAAAGGCACGGAATTCTTAATAAAACCCTTCATCATACTTTGCAAAAAGGGAATGAAGAACACGAAACGTCAACTGCTTCGAACACCCTGAACTAAATGGCGTTGTGAAGACGGAACCATACTTGTAGAGCTGGCCTCAACAATGCAAAGCTCCGCAAAAGTTCCTTTGTTCTTCTGGGCTGAAGCAATTGCAACAGCATGTTTTACTCAAAACCGTTCACTTGTAATTCCTCGACATGAGAAAACACCTTATCATATCATCAATGCCCGGAAACCGTCAGTCAAGTTCTTTCACATCTTTGGTTCTCTTTGCTACATCGTCAGAGATGGTGAAAATCTTGATAAAATGAAGGAAAAAGGTGATGCATGTATTTTTGTTGGGTATTCTACTCAGTCAAAGGCTTACAGGGTATTTAACAAGAGAACAAGAATGATAGTTGAAACAATTCATGTTAACTTTGACGAATTGCCTCAAATGGCGTCAGATCACGTCAGTTCTGACCCCGGTCCACAATGTTCAACAACGGTACTTGAACAAGACAGTTTAAGTCCCGGTCCACAAAGTCAAGAAAATGTTCCTCAAGTTGCTGAGACAGTAACAACGTCAAATGAGCTGGAATTGCTATATAGTCCGATGTTCAGTGAATTACTCAATGGAACTTCTCATGTTGTGTCAAAGTCTTCCGCTGTACATGCTGCTGATAATCCCGATAAACGTCAACAACATAACACAACTCACACTTCTACAACAACCGATGTTGCAGATCCACCTCCATTGAACATTCATTCAACACATCAAACTCCAACTCAAGTACCAACTGTCAGTGCACCTGAGAACATTATTCAAGCAGAAACCAATACAGAAAATGCACAATTTGACGACGATGAATTTATCAACATCTTCAGTACACCGGTACAAGAACAAGGGGAGACATCGTCTCGTCATGTTGATTCGTCAAACATGCATACTTTCTATCAACACCATCCTTCTGCACAACGTTGGACAAAAGATCATCCATTAGAACAAGTCATTGGAAATCCTTCTCAATTAGTTAGAACAAGACGTCAGCTAGAAACAGATGGCAAGATGTGTATGTTCGCACTCACAGTGAGTCGAACCTAACCAAAGAACATCAAAGAAGCCATGGCTGATTCAGCATGGATTGAATCAATGCAGGAAGAACTTCATCAGTTTGATCGACTAGATGTATGGGAATTAGTCAACAGACCACTTTGCAAAAATGTCATTAACTTAAAGTGGCTCTGAAAAAAAAACGTGATGAGTAAAATACTGTCATTCGCAACAAATCTCGTCTTGTGGCTAAGGGATATGCTCAAAAGGAAGGAATTGATTTCGAAGAGTCATTTGCACCAGTTGCTAGGTTGGAAGCTGTACGATTGTTCATTGCGTATGTTGCACACAAATCATTTACAGTGTACCAAATGGACGTTAAAACAGCATTTCTTTACGGACCTCTGAAGGAAGAAGTGTACGTAAACCAACCAGATGGATTTGTTGACCCATATCATCCTGACAAAGTTTACCGTCTCAAGAAAGCATTATATGGTCTCAAACAAGCACCAAGAGCGTGGTATGATGAACTCTCCAACTTCCTGGTATCCGAAGGATTCTCAAAAGGTTCTATTGATCCAACTCTGTTCATAACTAAACATAGGGAAGACATACTGCTTGTGCAAATTTACGTTGATGACATAATTTTTGGTTCTACGAACCCAAAACTTTCAAAACGATTTGGAAAACTAATGCACAACAAGTTTGATATGTCTATGATAGGGGAGCTGAAATTCTTTTTAGGAATTCAGATCCACCAATCCCCTCGTGGTATCTTTATAAACCAAGCTAAGTATGCTCAAGAGATACTTAAAAAGCATGGTATGACCTCATGTGATAGCATTGGTACTCCAATGGCTACAAAACACCTTGATGCTGACTTGAGTGGTACTCCGGTCGACCAAACAAAATATCATAGTATGGTCGGAGCACTCATGTACCTAACAGCAAGTAGACCAGATATTGTACATGCAACATGTTATTGTGCTCGCTATCAAGCGAAACCGACTAAGAAACATCTCACTGCGGTTAAGCGGATCTTTTGGTACCTTAAAGACTCCATTAACATGGGTCTCTGGTATCCGAAGGACACCGGTTTTGAACTAACTGCTTTTTCAGATTCGGATCACGCGGGCTGTCTCGATTCACGTAAGAGTACATCTGGTGGCATACAATTTCTAGGTGGTGATAAGTTAGTCAGCTGGTCATCCAAAAAGCAGGACTGCACCTCAATGTCTTCAGCAGAAGCCGAGTATGTGTCTTTATCTGCGTGTTGCGCACAAGTTCTATGGTTAAGAACTCAGCTCACAGATTATGGCTTCCACTTTGATAAAATACCCTAAGTAATCGTGACTCAAAGGCAGCCTACCACCACGTGCAAACCAGTCCACATTCCCGTACCAAGTCATATCAATGTCAGATATATCACTTCATAAGGAACAGTGAAAAGGGTATTGTTGAATTATTCTTTGTCGGAACTGAATACCAGTTAGCTGACTTATTTACTAAAGCTTTATCGGAAGATAGGTTTAAGTATCTTGTCAGACGACTCGGTATGAGATGTTTGACTCCAGATGAACTAGAGATTCTAGCAATTGAATCTGCTTGATCCATTAAACATTAATTTGTAAATATTTTTTTTCTCTCCTTATTTTTGATTTATAAAAAAAATTAGAAAAAGAAAATAGAAAAATATAAAACCTAGAAAAATAAAATAAAAAATCAGAAAATTTTTAAAAATACCAAAAAGAATCTTCTCGACATGTCTCTTGGAATCGATAATATTTACGTACCTAAAAATGTTGATTAACATCGACATGGGCGTGTAAATGAAGTTCGAACAGGAGTTTTAAATGCTTTCAAAACATGTTATTTCCAAATTTTTCTCAATGACTTATGTACATTTCAGTGCATAACTCGGTCTCGAATGTCACAGGGAAGTGTACGCCTCAGTGCGCTTACTCTAAAATAGAAGAGAAGTCTTCTATCATGTTTTTAAAAATCGTTGAACACATTTTTTCAAAAAGAACTTTCAATGTCAAAATTGTCTACAATATAATTTGTGGTATTTTTCGTCCATAAAAAGTGTAATTTGTTAAAAATTGTGTGTTCAACACTCCGCTTCCTCGAATAATTTTATCAAAGAATTGTAGATACAATAGAATGTCATTTTAGTAAATCAATTTCTGAGGGTGCTTTTTAAAACAAACTTTTAATGTGTTTTGGTAACATGTCATAAATTCTGTCAAATTTTTATGTATCCAAACCACATTTTGGTGAAATTAAAAATGTGGAAACTATAATGTCAAAATATTAATATACATTGATCACTAAGCATCTCACTCCACTTCAACAATTTTGTGGTAGTCATAAGTCAATTTTTCATTCTAATGTCAAGTTTTAATAAATAATTGGTATCCCACATATACAGTTGAAGGGAGCTATCAGAATCTGAATTCATGCAATATCGTGTAGAACTTTTCTCCCCCATGGAAGTTTTCATGTCAAAATTTTAATCAATTGGTATTATCAAATACTAATTTTTATTATATAAAATAAGGGGAGAATATGTGATTAAAATATGCCTATAGATGAATGTTGATCTTTAAGAACTCTAATTGCAACTCTTTCCTTCATGTAGCTAAACAATTTCGAAGCTTTGGAACACATCTGTATGGGAGTATTTGAAAATAACAATGATCATAAAAGATGGTTTTTATGGCATCGATCTCATACCCAACAACGCTCTTAATTTCACGACATTTCTGAAGCCATAAGTTGTTAGGTTAGGTATCGAGTCCCGACGATCCCAACCCAGAACCGGAGGTATCTACCCAAGGACCTCCATAGTTTAGAAAAAGAAGTCCTTAGGGTATGATTGGAGAACAATGTTTATAAGGGAATAAATGCCCGACTAAGATGAAGCCTAACACTGAACAATCACAACAAAGTGTTAGGAATGACGTCTTGGCACATTATAGGTTTGAAGAATTTAAAAGAAATTTATGGATAAAGGTGAAAAGAAAGAAACCCTCCCTTAAAGCACCTTAGCAGAAACCGGGTCAAACATCATACTACAAAAAAAACAAAGATATTGTATGAATATTGAAGAAAGTCGTCATGGACCCAGTGATGCAAATGCCAAACCATTCCCTCCATTCGGGTTTCTCTCAAAAAGAAACTGTCTCATTTGTCACGGAAGATACACACGTTATCATATGACATCTCACTCTGCGATTGTTCAATATTAAAGGTGGCAGTTCTGCTCCAGCCTCCGATTACTAAAACCAAAAGTGCACAATCGAGTCTAAAGCCAAAAAGCGATCAAAGTATAATTAAAATTTTTTCACCCCTCATTAGGACACAATGACTATAAATACACTTGTTGAAACACCATAAAAGTTCACATGCTATAACAAAGAGTCCACCATTATCCTTAGATCTTCCAGAACATCTGAGTTGATCCTTAAGTAATCAATGAAGAATGGAAATCCCCTACTTGAGCCAACATCAAAACAAGCTCTTGATAGGTACTTTACAAGATTCTATATGAAATCAACATGTGATAACTGTGATAATCAATTTTGTCCAGTAAATAAATTGATGACTTAACTCAGAAAGATAGTAACTATCGGATTCAACGTCTTACCGGGTTTGTCTGCGTTTGAGACTTCCGGAAATGAGAACTAGCAAGCATAGATGAGAATCTAATAAAACATACTGTGTATTATAAGATCCCTACGCTTTGAGCTGGAAACCCTGTCAAGGAGATTCTTTGAATCTACCTGATCACAGGTATAGTATTTATACTATAAAACGGGAAACCGAAGGTTAATGCAACCGAACTCAAGATGAATGACAAAGCCATATTCATCTTTTATTGCTAACTGTTTTATTTCAGGATAAGACGACGGTGTTGCAGCCTCATTCCAGCGAAGTCGGATTCATAAACCACATGCTCATACTCAAGCTTTCAAAGTCAATCATTCAACGTCAAGATAGTTGATTCTAATCTTCCCCACCATCAAAGAGCCTCAAAGTCAAATAAAGAATCATCAATTGGGGAGATTGTTAGACTTATAATCATATGTCAAACAAGAATGTAACAAGTATGAGCATGTTGGTCAAGAGCACAAGTTGATCAAGGAAGTCAAATCAAGATGATTCAAGTCAAGGAGATGATGCAAGATAACGATCTCAAGAATTTAAAGTCAAAAGATAAAGGCTCAAAATCAAGATCACAAAGCATGGATGAACAAAGCCATTACAAACAAGACAAGACCATAACAAGGCAAAGCATAAACGTTAAACGTCATATCTTCAATGTCATCGGTGATACAGAGAAGTTTGAAGAAAGAGACCTCAACATTGGGGGAGATTGTTAGCCTTAATTATATTAAGTCAAACAAGAATGTTATCGGTCTTAGAAAGTCAAAATAGGTCTTGTATTGTAATAGGCTAGTCGGGTTCAACGGGCTTGGATTGTAATCTAATATTGTCCTTGTTTCGGGCTCAAAGCCCAAGTTAAACCAAGCCCGGCCCGTTAGAAAGCCCAAGTGCCAAGCTAGAAGGCTAGGGTATAAAATCCCTTCACCACACTTGGTGAAGGGTGTTGGTTGCATTTTCCCATAACTTGTAACTTCCCATTTTTCTCTAATCTAGTTGTTTCTTTCTCTACTTTCTCTCTCTAAGATTCCATCTTATTTTCTAGCATTTTGGTGAAGATCATAGTTGTGTAATGGATTAAATACATGGGATAACACAAAGGCTTATAGCCAGATGTACAATGAGAAGTCTAGACACTTAGGTGTCAGGCATAGCATAATTCATGAGCTGATCATGAATGGGGTGATATCTATAGAGTTTGTGAGGTCTCAACAAAACTTAGCTGATCACTTGACGAAGGGACTGGCTAGAGACTTGGTTATAGAGTCTACTGAAGGGATAGGATTAAAGTCCAACTAAGTCGTTGAATGCTAGGACACCCAACTCCCTACTAAGGAAACTTGGTAGCTAAGTTCAATGTGGAAAGCTGAACGTTCAAAGAACTGAAGCACATGTATTTACATATCATCCCAAGGATGTGCTTGGAACCTGCTGAGAAGGAGGATGAAGTCTTTACTTCTCAATGGTTAATTTCTTTGAAAAGATGCTTAGTAGGAGCATGAATAAAGAGGAACCACCTATGTAAATGTTGAGGTTTTGTCGCTTCAAGGAGCTTAGACTTTGGCTTTTACAATATTTATGAATTGGATATGGACACATGGCTTGTATAGTGTCAGGAGTTTCTTATGTGTTTGAAAACTTGTGTGTATTTTATCTTCATGTATTCAAATGGGTTGAAGGGTTCAATTCTTAGAACACACTGATTCTTGGATATTTGAACTTGTAATTTACTAAGATGGAAATTCAATCCTCAAGACATTTTTATTTATGCACTTGTTTTGTTTAATGTTCAATTTTTCATGCAAAAGAATTGTACTAATTTGGGGAGGATTGTTGGAAATTTAGTGCAATTGTGGGAATCAGATCATACTTGGAAATGGGTTTGGAGGTACGGAGTGTACACCTATTAAGTCACTGATTTTCCCTGACTCTTTTAGTGGTTAGAATTAAATGGGTGGTTACAAACATTTAAGTGGCAGGTTTGACTACATTAAATGTTTTGTAATAACTTTTACCTATTTAAGTGACAGATTTAACTGTATTAATGACCATATATTTAATTTGGTCATGTAATCACTAATTTCTAAATTATGGAGGATAATTATGGAAGAGATTAATTGGCCATTAATCTCTCATTAATTTCATGAATAAGTTTTGAGTAAATCCCCTATAAATAGGGATCACAATTGTATGGAAAAACACATAGAAAACAAAAACACATAGAAACGCAAGGTTCTTGATTTGTGCCTTGAACCAGAACAAACACTTGGTTTTATCCCAAGGAGGTATTCGTGATACCCAAGCATAAGGTCTAATAATCTTCTTTGGAAAGTGATTACACGACTTCAAGTGATATCTGGTAACCATCTTTGGTAATTAGCTAGGCTATTGATTATCTTCACCCTGATCTGGGACACACAACAGCCAACACAAACAACACAGACCACTTGTACCTTTAGGGCAAATAGAGAATTTTCCCGAAAAAGACACTTATTTTTCTGTGGAGCAACTTGTTTCTAATGATTTGGTTGTGCCCTTGTGGGGATAACTGATGAAGCACTATATAAGCGTTCATGTCGAAAAGTTTCATTCTTGACGGACTGTTTAACACATGTCGAGACATGAAAAGGTAGTATTTTTATTTCTTAAGATCAAGATACACTAAAAAAAGCCTTTAGTGACACACTTTTTTATGACACACAAAATAAGTGTAAGTAAAAGTACATGTTTACTTAAAAGTTTACTATTGCCTACACGTTTAAAAAATTGTAAGAAAAAGTCTAATTTTTAATTACACTTTTCATAAAATGTAAGCAAAAGTCAAGTTTCGCCACACTTATAAAAAAGTGTGAGCCAAAGTCTAATTTATACACACACATTACATAAAGTGTGAGCAAAAGTGTAGTTTTACTCACAATTTTTAAAATATGTAAGTAATAGTCTTACTTTTACTCACACATTTCAAAAAGTGTGAGTGAAAATACTTCTTTTACTTACAATTTTTAAGAAGTGTGATCAAAAGTTCAGTTTTTATTAAAAAAAGCTTGCTAGAAAAAGTTTAACTTGTATTTATACTTATTAAAAAATGTAAATAAAAGGCTCCTTTTTTACAATACCATTAAAACTTAGGTGTATTAAGTTAAGTTTGCTTTGTTAAAAAAAGTTAAGTTTCCTTTAACTAACTTTTTAATAAAATATTTTGTAAGAACTTTGCTCTTTTAATATTTATGTAAAAAGTGAATAAATTAACTGAATAAAATTAACCGAACTAATTGAACCGAATAAATCGAACAACCCGATAACCGAATCGATGAACAGCACTAGTTCCGCGGTCCAGACTTTTGGAGACCCAACTGGTTTTCGATCCGTTTCTCTCCTATTCCGTTCGGTCGGGTTTACAGACCCGCTATCCAATGTCCATATAGAGAACTAGGGGTGAGCAAAACGACCACGGATCGGACCGGATCGACGGGACCAGACAGAACCTATTTTGGTCTGGTCCTCGGTCCATCATTTTCTTTATTTTCGGTCCTCGGTCCGGTCGGTCCGGTCCGGTTTGGTCTTACGAAAAAACTGGCAATTATGCCTTGTTGGACCGGACCGAACTGAAGACCAAACCGGACCGATCGAACCGGACCATTTCGGTTCGGTTTTCGGTCTGGTGTTTTGACCAAACTCAGTTTCAGTCCGGTCCGGTTTTCGTCTGTCGAGTTTGGTTTTCGGACGGCGAACACCCCTAAAGAGTACCAATAATTTACTCATTTAAAAGAAAAGGTAAAAAAAATAATAACAATAATAATCTTTTTTACAAAAGGTGGTACCGTGATACTATCTAACAGTCGGTTAAAAAATACAGTACATATAAGTATTAAAAAATATTTATAATAAGAGTAAGAAAGTTTACCCCCAAAGTAACAGTCAAAAATCGTCACTCTTCATTTTCCCAAAACAAAATCCCTAATTCATAATCTTCATTTTCCCCAAATTGTCACCCTCACACTCACTCAATGAAATCGTCACTCACTCAATTCGTTAGTGTTTAATCAAAGCTCACTGTAGATTTAATCGAAGCTCACTGTAGATTGTCACTCTCGCACTCACTGGATTCGGTAAATTTCTTTTTAATTTTGTTTATTTTGCGTAGAGGTGGCAATTTTAGACTCATTGGTTAAATTTGTGTCTAGTTGGGTAAATAGTTTTAACGGATGGATCTAGTTGGGTCTCCCTTAATATTTATAAATTGATCTAGTAGGGTCTAGCATTTCTCCCTTAATATTATAGATAAGTCTAGTTGGGTCTCCTTAATATTTATAGATGGGTCTAGTTGGGTCTATCATTTCTCCCTTAATATTATAAATGGGTCTAGTTGGATCTCTCAACGGGTCTAGACGGGTCTCCCTTAATTTTATAGATGGGCCTCCCAAGGGGATTAGACAGGTCTAGCGGATCAAAAGATTTTTTTATATGTTTTCATTCGTTTTCATGCGTTTTTATCCCTTTTATACGTTTTGTACTTTTTTACGTTTTCATCTGTTTTTATACGTTTTCGTCCATTTTCGACCGATTTCAACCGTTTTGACCGTTTTTGACGTTTTCGACCGATTCCGACGTTTTTCGATCGTTTTAGACCGATTTTGACCCTTTTCACCCGATTTCGACCGTTTTAGACCGATTTCAGCGGTCTTCGGCTGTTTTCAACCGATTTCGACCGTTTTTGACTGATTTTGACCGATTGCGATCGTTTTGATCGTTTTTGACCAATTTCGACCGTTTTCGTCTGTTTTCGCTCATTTTTGAATGGTTTTATACTGGTTTGTCCGCTTTTAAACGTTATTATACGCTACTGGCCATTTTATTACATTTTATTATGTTTTTTCTTACATTTCCTTATGTTTTCGACCGTTTTTGTTCATTTTCTTATGTTGATAACGCTCAAATTGAGTATATTTTTAGGAGCGTTATCCGTACTTTTGTATATGTTATTTGGCTATTTTTATATGTTTTTGTTACTTAATTGTACCAAAGTGTGTTTGCAAGTATATTTGTAGCCAAGTATAAGAGAAGCAAAAAAAGACGAAGAAAAAAAGTAAAAACAAAGTTTAGTACAAGTACGAAGAATCCCGCATCAAGATCAAGATCGGGAAGCAATTCAACGACAAAAGAGTGAACCATACAAGCTTCCAAGGCCCAAGATAGAGTTTAAATGAAGTTTTATTGATGTATAATGACCCACGACCAAGCACGACAAAAACGGGAAGCTAATACGCAAAATCAAGAAAAATATAATTTTGGTCGTGTGGCTAGCAGCCCGGCAGAAGCCCGTGCCGCCCGGCAGAGGCTTCGCTGACTTTTCCAAGTATATTAATTCACCATTTTATAATGCCAACCGCCTCAAGTCCAATCAAGTCCCCTCATAACTAATTATTCTGGAAGATTCATGACCCTTTGTGCCCAAGAAATATACTTGGAGGCCAAGGGGGCTTTCTAGTATAAATAGAGGCCATATGCCTTTGTTTTCATATAGAAAAATTCTACCCCTTCATCCAAATCTGAATTTCCTCCATCATATCTAACCCAAAAGACCAGAAAACTCTCCTAAATTCGTAAAGATTGTTCAAGGGCTGAAGAAGATGCTTTGATATGATTTTACGGGTTGTTTAGAGGCGTATAGTCGATTGGAGGCTTAAACGTTGCTTTAATACTTCCTCTTTATTTATTGTAATCTTGCTTTGGGTAACTTTATTTTATATTTCAGAATGTTTATGTCTCATATTCATGTTGGATCTTGGTATTTGATTAATATGATTATGGAGTAGTTTTATATTACTTGTTTGGAACCATGTGAATTATTGATATGGATTGTTTGGACTCTTAGTATGTTTGAATATTGATTTGCTTAGGAGTTTGCTTTGATCAATACTTGTCTAATTATCTTGTTGATGAATCATGATTTGATCTATAGGTCAAAAGGATTTCATCTTATGATTTGTTTCAATATATTAGTGCACGAATATGTTGATATTTCATACTTGACACATATGAATAAACAAGCTAAAAAGACTAGTAACGATTGATTCAAGAGTATAGGTCGAAAGGACTCTTATGAACAAATGAGTTAAATCTTATTTCTCACAAAAGGTGTGTAACTACTTGGTTTTATATTAACGTTCATAGGTAGAAAGGGTGTGTTGTTATAAACCATTTGTATGCAATTCCATGACATGACCATTTGATTGGAATTGTGTTCCTTAGATTTTGTGTACCTTGCTATTTGTTTAACCAACATCCCGAATAATCCATTGATACATTCACTAGTTCCAAACAAGTTGCTCTAATTATTTGATTACTTTCTTGTTAAATTCGCATCATTATCATTTCCGTATTAGTTGTTGCTTATATGGTATTTTGGGACGTGACCACCATTTTACCACTTTCGTGTTTATTGTTACATAGATTCTACACAATTGAAAATGCCCAAATCCTAGTTAACAACCTCGGCTTACCACAAAAAGCTAGCTACAAACGAAAGGGTCATACTTGCCTGTGTGTTCTTAGCTTATTTGGTAATTCGTGTTATAAATTTAAAACTAGTAGTCGCGAGACACATTAAGTTTTTGGCGCCGCTGCCGAGGATTTGTGTTGTGTTTTCTTGTTTAGAATCTTTTTAATTCGTCTTATATCATTTGTGCTTGCTTTTTGCTTACGGAAAAATCACCCAAAACCACTCAGAAGTGCTCTGTCGCCCCGGCGCACCTTTCTGTCTCCTGACTCTCCCCTCGTCGACCACTCTGCCGCCCGGCAGGACTGATCTGCCGGCCGGCAGAGAGAGTTCTAATCAAAAACCAACATTTTTTTTGGAAACCCCGTTTTACCATTTTACCTCAGTTCCAACACCACCCAACCGCCCTTTTTAACCCTTTGTGCCAATTTCGTATTTCTAAACGCCTCGGTTTGATCCGGAACCCCGTGGTTAGAACACGAAGTTTAGAAAAACCGTCCCGTTTGATAGATTTGGTGTAATATTCATTGTGTTTTTCTTTTCTCTTACTTTGTTTGAAAATAGTTTCTATAAAAATTGTCTTTAATATAAGAAAAAGAAAAAAAACTTTGTTAGTTAGTTAGTCAATTTATATATAAAAAATATATATATACAAAAAGATTTTTGTTCTTATTTAGTTTATTTTTTATTCTTATACATCGTTAGTCATTTGGTAAATCGGCTCACCCATTGTAACAAACTATAAGAGAGATATAAGGCGGGTCGTTGTGCTTCTCTAAAGAAGTCGGGTTTTTAATATGCTTCGCGCTGACCCGCTTCTCCGCTTCTTTGTGCGTTCAATGGAGCTACCAAAAACCTTTGATAGGATGATGTCAAGATTATCTAATAGTTGTTAAAGTTATTTTTCCTTTACATCATATAAAATAAAAAATAAATATTCAAAAATATTTTTCCTTTTAGTTTAAGTTAATCTTTTTATTTTATTTCCTATGACTTTTTGCAAATCGCTATGGGTTTGTATAAACCCGCGTTCTTAGGGTAAACGTCTCACTAGTCCATTTCGCGAACTTAAACAGAAAATCAAAAGAGGACTAAACCCGATAAGACGTCGAACGTACCCCTCAAAATCGAATCACCCGTTACTCATGTCAAACAACCGTTCATCGTGGAACTTTTTGTTGTAACACCCAAAATCAAAATATTAATGAAGAAATTCGAAACACCACCCGATTCCCCACCCATAATCGTCATTAATCCTGATGACCAATCCATGTGGTCAAGCACTAGGACCGTTGCTCCGACACCTAGTTCCACTATTGTTCAATTTCCTATTTCTGACAATTTTTGTATCAAGGGCACCCACATGCAAATGATTCGGGATAATCAATTTGATGGGCGAATCCGGTGTGATCCTCACCGACACATTGTTGATTTTCTTAAGATTAGTAACCTATTCCAATATGGTGAAAATCAAGAGGAAGCAGTTATGTTGAGGACATTTCCTTTCTCGTTATCCGGAGAATCTAAGACTTGGTTGAACGAACTTAATGAAGGAACTATTACTTCGTGGAATGAAATGAGAGAAGCTTTTATAAGCCGATACTTTTCTCCCTCAAAGTTTAAATGGCTCCTAAACGAAATTCATAGCTTTCACCAACTCGCTCATGAAACTCTTGTTGACGCTTGGCTTCAAATCAAAGAAATGCTTTGCACTTGTTACGGACATGGTCTAACCAAAGGCACGATAAGTCAAATATTCTATCGTGGTTTAGACGATCCAACACAAGGAATTCTCGACATCAGAGGAATCTTCCTCTACAACACTCCCAACAAAACTTTTCAAATCCTCGAGGACAAAGTCCTTCTCAAACTTGATTTTTAGGGTGAATCCCAAAATAGCCCCAAACCAAAAACCGTTGTTTTTTACGGTGGAAGCAACATCGATTCCTATCATGCCATGTTGATGGAGAAATTCAAAGATCTCGTTAAAAAATCAATTCTGAATTCCTGATCATAAGGAAAGAGCTCAAAGAGATGCGAGACGGTCGTAGAGACAACCACGCTTCACAAATCTACATGAAGGATGACACGCCGATGTGTGAACCTCCTGAAGCGAATTATGTCCAAAGATATCACGGAGGGTATCACGACCATGAACCCATAAATTTGTACTCCTATCCAAACCATAACCCAAACCATCATTATCCTTACCCACGAAATCAAATGCCACATCCATCATGATATTTTGAATTTACCGAAACCTCAATGGAGGAGATGATGAGAGAGTGGATGGCTAGTCAAACAAAATCAAATAAACGTATGAGGAATCAGGTGGTTTATAACAACCCGCAATTTTCATAAATGTAAATATCCATCTATTAAGTTAGATGATGTACAATCTATCAATTATATATGAACTCACCTTTTTTAGGGAAATTTTTCGCTTTATTACATTACTTACTTTGCCAATATCTCAATATGCAATATTTCTTGCATAACTAAAGTTAACAAGCTCACGCAACCTAACTATGGCAATCCTATCTTCATATATGTCAAGCAAACATCATAATATGTCAAGTCAATATCATAATATCATTCTTACAAAGTACATTACTCATATAAGGTACCATTTGCAACATTATATCAAAACAGGCTTTAAACCGTTATCGTATGCCTCTAAACCCTAATTCCATGAATGATTAATATCTAAAGTGAATGCACAAGCTACTAAAGCATATGTACAAACAATATAACATCTCATTTGAAATATAAAATCTCTTCAAGTCAAAGTACAAGTCTTTAAAAGCTCAATATATAAGTCATTAAGCATGATCTCTAAAATAGCCGTTTTACCTCCGTTTTCATTCTAATTTCTTCACCACCACTTGTGTACAAGCTACTACACTCAATATACAATGTGTAAACCCTAATTATTCTATTCATAAGCTTTCATACATCTTTTTACACTCAAAACCCTAAACCCTAAAACCGAGCTAGTTTCTAAACTATGACCCGTTTCTTGATTTTTATCCATTGTAAACTCAAACCAACTCTCAAATAAGTGATAATAACATAAATTACAACATTCTCAATCACTTTCCATCATCATTTCACCATATTAACAACAATGTACAAGAAATAAAACTAGAAAACCCTAATTGTGCCCTAATTGTAACTTTTGACCCGTTTACTCATTTCTACCCATTTTAACCCAAACCACCTATCAAATTTTGATTATAATCCTTAATATAAGTCTTAGGATCAGTAACCTAACATTCTTAATCAAATGTACATGAATTACAAGCTAGAAAACTCAATCCAAACCCTAATGAGCCCTAAATGTACCCGTATACACCTTTCTTTCATTTTAACCCATTCCAAAGTCCTATATTTCCATCAAGCACCTCCATGACTAAGATACTTCATCCTTAAGCTGCTTACAAGCACCTCTCTTCAAATATCTTCAGCTTATATTGTTTAAAATTCATCACATGGTTGCTTGTTCTCTTATCCTTAGCCGCGGCATCAAAAGAGGTACACACCTCATTCAAGCTAGTTTCTAGCTTAACTACCACATCCATTAGCTTCTCCTCATCACTCTCTAGGTCTCTTATGTGTCCTAACTCAGATTGAAAGCTTTCCTCGAGCTCTAAGGGTCATTCGACTATAAATAGCAACCTAAACACTTCATTTTTCTTCATCCCCCACTTTTTCCTCTATAACCCTTACAAAGAAGAAATACTTTGCTCTAATAGATCCTAAGAGGTCTTAAGAAGGATCAAGTACATAAAGGAAGCAAAAGAAACCAAGAAACGAAGCCCCAAAGTCGTTATTCTAGGCGTACGAAGCTAAAAGTCTCAATTCTGACCCGTTTCTAAGCTATAAGCTCAAGACCAGGTTCTCTAAGCTTATATTCTGTATTCATACTTTTATAATGTTCATATGATCATGCTAAAATCATAATATAAAGCTTTAAACTCAAAAACCTATGTGTCATACCTTTTTTATCCAAAACCGCACACCAAAAACCCTAATTTCATGTTTTTGCTTAATCTATAAGCTATGCTTGTAAATTATTGTTATAATCTATCCCAATAAGCTTAACTAACATTAAAATAAGTGCTTTGATAAGTCATGAAATAATTTGAGCTTAAAACCCGCGCATTTTCATTTTAAAACCCTAATATGACCCGTTTTGCTTCCTAGCTTAACGAATCGTTAATTTAAACTTGCGTTATGTTAAATCTTCATATTTTAGTTTATTATAACTTATAAATGTCTATTGAAATGTTAAAATAAGCTTGCATGGCAATTTGGACATGTTTTGTAAAAATTATCCATGCAAGGGGTATATATCGTAACTTTCAGAAACTTATAACTAAAAGGACTAAAAGTGTCATTTTATCAAAGTTATAACTACAAGGGTCTATTATGTCACTTTTTAAAGTACAAGGTTTACTTGGTATATCTTTTAAACTTGAGGGACCAAAGTCGTAAAAGTGCAAACTCCAAGGGTATATTCTGCCACTTTTCAAACTCAAGGGTCTAAAATGTAACATTTTGAAAAAGTATAAAAACACATTCAAAACATTACAAGACATAACTTTAATTAACGCTTGACGTGCTTAACATTTCCAGATATTGAATAAAATGCTTAAAACTGCTTATGTTATAACTATTATATCATTCATCATCGATGTGCTTTCAAAAATCATGTCCCGGATTCATATCATACCACAATACTAGGGAGCTTCATATTAAGGAGTTTCATCTTGGTATTACGTTCTGACTGAGTTGTTGGGTTTACGATTTAAAGTGCCCTAGCTCCTCAAACGTTTACTGAATGACTTCTGAATTATGATGGCCCGAACGGTGTTATGATAATTTTAATATCAAAACCGACATCAAAATCTTACATATTCAATCAAACTAAGACTTGACATATATTACCCCAGGTTGCCCGTGACGAAGCCGTTACTATTCATTTCATATACATTGCTATCAATTTCCCTATAACTGTTCAGGTGAGTTCATAGCCTCGCATTTCAATCTTTTTATAAACCCACAAGGGGGATACATGCTATAAACATGAATGCAATTATTTTTGTATGCTATTCATTACTATTACCTAAGTAACGATTTTCTTTAATTCCCCAAAATCATGAACCGTTAATTACTCCCGTAGTAAGCTCGAATGATGTGAAATAGTCTATTTTTGGACTCCCCGTTGGTTGAATACCCCTTTACTATTAAATTCCCCCCAATTGCACATCATTAGAAATCACGCGGGTATTTTGGCAAAGGTACCCGCAGGGGCTATAACGTATCACCATACCCTAAGGCTTCAGATTCATGAGCTAATGGCAATAATAAATATGTTTTCAATAACGGGTGTATATCAACGTAGCCCAATATCGCATTTGCATTCAAATTATATTACTTAAACCTATGGATTTCACTCAACCTTTGTGTTGACTTTTTAGCATGTTTTATCTCAAGTAACTAATGGCACGGAGTGGCGAGGACATGAAGATGGAAAAACCGTTATCATTCAAACTTTATTTTTTAGATTTTGGGAACCTCTCGTTTGTAAAAACTCTTAATAAATAATGAATGATAACTTATTTTAAAAAACGACTCTTTTTGATTCGTTTTCTATGATTATGACTGTTGTACCTTGAAGTAATACCCCAGATTAGCTTCCGCTGCTATATGTAAAAATGGGGGTGTTACAGAGTGGCACATACTTGAAGATGTCTAAACTGTTATCATTCAAATTTTATGTTTTCATGTAGATTTTGTACCTCTGTTTGAAAAACTCTGATGAAATATACGAATGATAACTTATCTTTTAAAAACGTCTCTTTTTGAGTCGTTTTATATGATTATGCTGTTGTACTATGAAATAATACCCCTATTTACTCCGCAGCTATATGTCAAAAATGGGGGTGGTTATAGTATTGGTAACAAGAGCCATCGGGTTATAAGAACAAGGTTAAAACCTTAACTATAACTACTTTTCTCATCAAAGTCCTTTGTGCCACTACATCTCCCAAATAGTATATAAAGATACATAACTACTATACTATTATATAAATAACTTATGTTATTTACCACTGGGTTGTTAACAGAGTGATGTCTTCTTCCAACCATCCTACTTCCGAGATTGAGGATGTTTTTTCCTCCAACTTTCTGGACTTTATCCCGGCTTCCCCGGACTATGTCCTAGCTTCACCAGGAAAAACTTATTCTAGCGCTTCAAATAACTCATTTGGTGTAATTCAAATATATTCACCAACTCTTTCACTTTTTCATAATGACCCCTATATGAAGGTCATGCATGCATACTATGCTAAAGAATCACCTATTCTACCACCAACTATTGTGCCTCCATCCTCAATGTTTAATCCTCAAGAATTCTTTCTTCCTGAGGAATTATTGTCACCTAAGAAACAAGGCCATAACCAATCATTCTCCTCTACTTCTGCCCTACACCCCCCCCATCAAGGAAAAAAAAAAAAGAATTTGAGATGGGAGAAAGCTCTCGTAAGACAAGTCTGGAACGTCACGAGGAGCAAATTGAGGAAATTTTGAATCACCTGGATGAACTCTCTCTTGACCGCATTGAACACATAGAAGACAAAGTAGAAGGTCTTAGAAAAGGTCGGGTGATCATACAACAAGATTTTGACAATCTGGAAGCTGAACTCCACCAAGCTCGTGCTCAAATTACTAAACTTCAAAAGAAGCAAATGGGAAATAATCACAAGATTTCTCTGGCCCGCTTCAGGATTACTGATCTAGAACAAATCATCGAAGAAATCCAAGTCCGTCACCAAGCAGACAAGGAGAGTCTTCTGAATGCAATCTATGAACTCAGGAACAATCAGGAAGGACCATCAGACTATTAGATTAGATCCTAGTTATAGCTTATGTTAGAACCTAGCCACGGGATGTGTGGTATAAATAAAAACACTTGTCAAATCTTGACTATGTACAGTACAAAGGCAAGTTGTTCATGATATAATACAATGGCAATCCCGTTATACCTTGTTGTTTCATAATACCGATATATCCATCCTAAAACAACTTCTCTTATATCATCATCTCCGTCTCCATCGTTATACCATGATTTCTAAATAAATCATAGATACTTATTTGATATGAATTATCTATGATTTCGATATCACTATTGTGACAATGTTTATTTTTGAACTTTAATCATTTTAAGACTTGTGATTCATTTCTTAATACTTGGTTATGGTTGTTGTTGATAGAATTCCTCCAAATAAGGATGCAACATCTGAAGCCACCAGCCATGACTCCAGACCTACCGTCAAGAAACTAGTTCTGATAGTAGTTTCCGCACTCTGGATGCACAAGCCACTAACAAGGCAAATACTGATATAAATACCAGACAAAGAGAAGCTCCTGTAGCAAGACAATGTAGCTACAAAGAGTTTTCATGATCTACCAACCTTCAGACTTCAAAGGTTCAGAAGGCGATGTTGGACTTATCCGCTGGTTTAAGCGAACTGAATTAGTATTTCCCGTAGCAACTGTACCGAAGACTGCAAGGTGAAGTTTGCTACTGGTACTTTAACTAAAGAAGCTCTATCTTGATGGAATTCTTTTGCCCAACTTATTGGGATAGAATAAGCTTACAAGATTACCTGGGTTGAATTCAAGAAACTTTTGATAAAGAAGTACTGTCCCCGAACTAAAGTCCAAAAGATGGAAGACGAATTTTACCATATGACTGCGAAGGAGAATGATCTCAAGACATATGTCAGAAGATTCTAGGAATTGGCAACCTTATGTCCCACTATGGTGCCAGATTCTGAGAAAATGATGGAAGTTTTCATCGGGGGATTGCCTCAAATTATTGAAGGAAATGTTACCTCCTCTAAACCTTAAACTTTAGAGGAAGCCATTAACATAGCCCAGAGGCTAATGGATCAGGTAACAAAGCACACTTCGATGCAAGTATCAAGTGATCACAAATGAAAGTTTGACTACAGAAGAACTTTTAACAACAACAACTACCGCAACGATAATAACAACAACTACCGTAACACCAACACCAACAACCGCTACAATAATTACCAACCATAACAGAATAGAAGACAAGAAACCTTCAGGGCTTATGCTGCCACCCCAACTAAAAATAATGGATATACTGGAAACCATTCCTTGTGTAAGAAATGCACTTTGTATCACACAGGACCTTGCACTGTTAAGTGTAATATTTGTAACAAGGTGGGCCATCTGACTAAGAACTACATAAACAAAGGGCCAACCACTGGAAGTAATCTGCTACCAGTAACAGTTACTTGCCATGCCTGTAGAGAGAAAGGGCATT
>BQNB010085025.1:4710-26597 GCA_026074375.1 Tanacetum coccineum
AAAAATACTCGTCGCGATGGTGTATTTTTTTTCGTTTAACGATTTATCGTTTGCTAGATATTTGAGTTTTAAGAAAAAGATGAGAAAGTGGATGATGAAAAAATGAGTGGTTAGGATTAACCCATTTTTTTGCCCTTGTTTTTTGAGGATCTCAACTCTTTCAACATAATTTTTTTCTTTCATAATTGTTCAAATTGATAACACTAATTACATATTCTTTTAATAATAAAAAAAAGAATAAATGAGATTGACATACATCCTATAGTTTAGTACATGGAACGAGGTTTGAGAACCCGCGCTTCGCCGCGAGGCATTTATTTTTGTCTTTACATGAAGAATATTTTAGACTTAGAGAGTTTGTCTATGAAAGTTTTAGATGACAACTATGTTCATATAAATTCTCAAGCATATATTTATAAAAGATGACATCATCGTTGGATGCATATGCTAACACATACATGTAATTTCTCATAAGAACATGCATATACTAACACATACATGTAATTTGTCATAAGAACACAAAATATCAACAGAAACTCATCCAGACCATAACAGATTTGTTTGTCGCTGCAGGCTACAATATACCTATGAAAACAGTTTATTTCCCTGATGCACATTTCACACAGTTCAGCAAACCATTCTTTCGTTGTCGGCACGCAACTTCTCCTTCTCATAATATGCAAAACAACGTCAGTCTGTAAGTGTTTGTGATCTTCGATACATTAACTCAATTCGTCATTGACTGTGATTAGATACTATTTTCCTATTAACAATTATACGAAAGCATAAAATAGTTATTCGCTTCGTCTGCAAGTGACTCTATTAGCTCAATATTTTAGTTTCATAATAAGTAATCAAGTTTGCATCAACTATTGATCCATAAAGTTGATCATTCAAACTAAAAACTCAAATTACATTTTTCCCTCGATCTCATTTACCACCTCTAGGTTCTAGTTACTAACTTCTTACATAAAAATATGTAGTACCTGAAATTCCTTTCTGACGGCGAACGATGCTCAAGAACTCTCCACAGTAGATTCAATGCGTTCATTTAGTGCTTCTGCATAAACCTTTCCCGAGGAAAACGTCGCAGCGTGTTCATAAGCAATAACTAAAACTTTTCTATCCTGAAAAAAAAGTAAAATTAAGTAATAAGCAATCCCTTACCACACCAGTAAACATAAAAGTTATAACTAATATATTCAACTTAAAAGGATCCGGGTAGTATTTCTAGACCATTTGAAGCTGTTGTTGGTGTTCCTTTGTTATGCATCTGCTGCATTTGATAAGCTATCATCGTTGCTAAATTATTACTTAGTCTCCATTACTAATCTACCCATACAACCCCGTTTTTTTGCGTTGCTGTTTTGACCCATTTTAAGCCTTTTAAAAACTACAGACCATATATGATATCTGCATTTGTTACTTATTGAAACGCCAATTTCGATAAACGTGTCGGTGTACCTACCGCAACTAACTTATCCAAGTAAGCTTAAACGTGACAAATAAAACGAAAACACAATACTAACATTAATCATAACTTTTAACGCTAAATAGAAGAGTAAAAACTGACTTTATATTCATATCACATAAGTAATATCAAATAAGTAGCTTCTTATATGAAAACTGTTTTTTTGGTTATAAATAAGTAGATAAGTAGAAGCCGTTTGGATACCAAAACTGCTTTTAAGTGAAGCTTATTTAGAAATGGCCTTAACCACTTGGCCTTTAAGAAGAGTGTTGCAGCAGACGTAGCCAAACACCTCGTAAAGCTGAAAACTTGCAGAAAAGTGTTACAGCGGCCATACCTTAGTTTCAGTGATGGCAGCTACTTTCGCCGCCTTTTCTTCTTCTTCCTTGATTGGCTCCACTTGGCTTTCCCCACTGCCAAAAAATAAGCACAATAGCATGTTAAATAGTTTAGTCGCGATACATAAGCTGTGATTTCGGTATATATATATAGTAAAGATAACTTTAAGAAAAGCAATGACTACTATTTTATATCATTTGGTTCGCCCATAAATCCCTTTTGGGCTGATTTCACTTTGCTAGAGAAAATGGTCCATGTCATCCTATATTGGTTCATGAACAAAGAACTGAGTTGATGTATAACTTTAGTCGAGTTTTACAGTATGTTTAATATTCGTATGTGTAAAAATGAAATTTTTACTCTAAATGAATTACTAAAAGTTTTTTACTACTTCCCGAGTTAAGTAGGTATATTGAACCTGTAAATATTATATAAATTACTAAAAATCCATATAAATTACTGAAAGTTCAAAATTTATTTCATAAAACTATGGCAATTCCAAAAAAAGGAAAATCTGAAGAACAAAAAACAACTACAACAACAATTTATGTTCTGGTTTTAAAAAGGCATTGCTTATTTTGTTTTCCTGCTTTTCTTCTAGCTCTCCTGTCTCTCGACCTCAATGACGTTTTAAATCCTCCGATATCATATGGTTACAAAAAAATATCTTATAAAATTTGTAAATGGATAAAACAGTACCTCTCGAAGCTTGGAGAAGCTAACGATGTAGAATTACTGAGAAGCAAGATTAATAAAAAAACCACTTACAAGGAGTGTTGTTAAGGAGTGTGATGCTCCCGCATCGCGTTTCGAGTGTCATTTGTATCCCCTTCATCAGTTTTACCTCCGAGTAAAGGCACTTTTCCTGCAAAACAAATAAAACTCAGTTTAACATCATTCAAACATATATTCGCAGACCCAAACACTATGTCGCATTCAAATTATGTAAAATTAACAATTCAACTCAATCATACCTTATGAAAATCAGGTTGAAGATCGCAAATCATCATGAATGCAATAGATAATGCCTATACAGGAACCATCTACTGATAGTTCATCCAGACACACAACCAAAAAGTGCTGATAGTTTACAACATACTATAGATCAGACAACCAAGTGCTTTCATTTCAGCATTTAGCCTGAAAACACAACATTCATCGTGTAAGCATTGGTGCCACAACATATATACAACAAGTCATAAAATATACACATTCTAAAAAGCTCAAGTCCTATTGAGTGGCTTACACGAACTGACATTAATTAGGGGGCCTAATCGGCTGAGCGGGAGCCGAGTACTCATAAGCTTTATCTGGACTCGTATACTGAAACTCGGACTTAAAAATTGATTCAAACTCAAGTGAGCTTATAAACTTTAAGCGTGAGGTTAAATCGTCTTTTAAAACTCAAGCTTGATTCAGTATGTATTTAAGGCTCAATCTCGATAAATAGTATTCACATCAAGCTCGATTCAATATGCTTCATATACACACTTCATTAGGTATATAAAAACCGACAAAAGTGTAACTTAGCAAAAGCTCCGACAGGTTTATAAGCCTCACGCACCAAGTGGTTGGATGCTTGGACTTGACCCAGGGCTAATAACTGCTATAATATCATACATAAAAAGGGGATACTTTTTATATGACCATCTATATATTAGTTACCTTAACTTGCTACAGGGATAAAGATTGGATCGAACTTAAAGTTTTCCTCAGTGTGGTCAACCCGGTTTATGAGCTCGTTTCCGACTCCCTTTTAAATGTCTATAGACAGCCTAGTGACATATGCGTAAGTGGACAACTCAACAACAGTTGCACGTTACATTTTTCACCTCTATCGTAGTTTATGTTATGTTATCACTTTTTCACCATTATAAATCACTCGCACGCTTAAAAAAACCCGAGAGTTTATTAGTACGTAGTTTTTTTAAACAAATAGCAAGTTAGCATTCTCCTAAAACCCTCTTTTTACATGAAATAGCTTGCATAAATATCCTATTTTTGAGGGCCAAAAAAGCTTCATAGATCACCCCATTTATGACAGTAGGTATCAAACGCAAAACCCCGTTTATGACAGCAAATTCAGGCCTTGGAACCTCCTTTTTCACAACAAATATCATGTTCAAACTGCCTATTTGTGATAGCGAGGCAAACATTTTTCGCCTTACATCAATGCACCTAAATTTACCGCTAAAAAATTATTTGTGTGGAGTGAAAAGTGTACCTTGCATTGGTGCCTGAATTAGGTGGATACCAGCCCCCTGCTTATCACAATATGCACTAAACAAAAACTTGTATTTAGACTGTCACACGCCATTTTATGGTAGCAACAAAAGGACATAAAATCATAGGCATGACGGTAACAAATAAGGCTCACGTTTACGAATATTGTAGCGGTACCAATTTTCCCGTCATGGCTGCAATCACACTCTCGGTGTGATTGCCAAGCCAAGGTACGGATCTTGGTGAGCCAAGCACAGTAAACAGAAAATTATCATCATCGCCCGTATAACGGTCTACATAACACAAAACCGAATTAATAGCATCGGGACATTGTTTGAAAGTAGCACACATTATCAAATTACTACTTTTAAGCGTTAATTCAACCATATTTTATCATAACGTAATGGAAAATGCTTGAACGGACATAACATAATCGTATAAACCCAGAAAAACACATAACTTTGAAATTCAGTCCGTTTTCAGGATACGTGCAACCATAACTTATCATTGTGGTGTTGGTGGGTCGACTTAAAAGTCTTCATGTTTTTATGCAAACAACAAATGATAAAATGATCCATTAAATAAAAATAAATAGGCTCAGATGTGTAAATGGGGGCTGGGTCACAGAAAGATCAGAATCCCGCCATGGCTGCAAAGAAAACCCGGTTGCATAGTAACGTTTTATACTACGCCATCCGATGATTGCCTCGCTAAGTTACTGTCGGATCTTTAATGACCCATATCATTTCGCTCAGATTACAACAATCATCACAACCCATTTGGAAAGATCATCTCTGATATAAAAAGAGTGAAAATGAAATCATTGGCTCATTCATATGAATTAAAGAAAATCATATTATGGCAAAAGAGGCTCAAACACCTGTTTATGAAATTCCTAGCCTCTTTTTCGCCTGAGCCTCATTCATTTGTCTAAGCGGCATTTTACCCCCTACTAACAGTCGTGGCTATCACAGTACTTTCATTGAGTTTATAAGGACGAAAGACAATCCAAACACAACTTAATCTACCAGCAAGTAGGATGGGCCAAAAAACCTTTGAAAGCAAATCAGCATAAAGAAGCTGCAATTGAAGAAGTAAATTTTTTTACTACTTTTTAATAATCAGTTTTTTTTGAAAACGCTTATCTTAAGATGCAACTAAAATTCTACAATTTAAAACTATGCAACTCGAAGCTACTTCTGCGAAAATATATATATCATACACAAATAATTAGATGACCATTTAAAAAAAAGCAATCCTGTTGATCCCAATGAATAGATCTTTAACTCCTTAGCTTGTAAGGTTTAGTACCCTTAGATAAATCCAAAAATACTAAGAATGAAACTTTGATTTGAATGATATAAGCTATGCGGAATCTAGCTTATAGCACTAAGAAGTATATTCAATCAAACAGTGAATTATGATTGACACAAAGATATAACACAACACGGTTCAATATATTAATACGATCACTCTAACTTAGTGATAGGGTTTACAACCTTGAAGCTACGAATTCTATGGAAAACTGCTATTGAGATATTGAAAAATGATATCTCATTCTATACCATAGGACCTCCTTTTATACACTAAGGAGTCCTACAAGGTTTACAATACCTTCCTAACATATTATAATCTTTTCTATAATTACACATAATCTCCTACTCAAATAAGTTATACATATCTTTTACAAATATAACTTTAATACTTATCTTCGTAAGTATTCTTGTTCTCCACTCAAACTTTATCTCTTTACTCTGTCTTTATCCTCTTGACAGTAGTAAGTCTTCAAACAGTTGTAAGTCAACAGCAGTTGTATCTTTATAACCAGCAACACTAACTGAGCATAAGCAGTAGTAAGTACCAGCAGTACTAATCTTTATGCTAACAGTTGTAACTCTACTCTAGCAGTACTAAGTTACACTAACAGTAGTAACTTTTGTACTAGCAGCATTAATAACTTAGCATATTTTCAGTCTTCAACTCTGAGCAGTCTTAACTTCTACTAGCAGTAGTAACTTCATACTAACAGTACTAATATTATACTAACAGTAGTAACTTTTATACTAGCAGCATTAATAACTTAGCATATTTTCAGTCTTCAACTCTGAGCAGTCTTAACTTCTACTGGCAGTAGTAACTTCATACTAACAGTACTAATATTATACTAACAGTAGTAACTAGCAGTGGTAACATTATACTACCAGTACTAACTACTTAGTATAATTTCCATTATGTACCTGAGCAGTAGTAACCTTAAGTGTCCTTGAAGTCTTTTAAGTCCCAACAATCCTCCCCTAAACTTGATGTTCAGCTTCTGAATCTTCAAGTTTCTTTATCTAAAATTCTTCATCATACTCAGGAAGGATGCATTCAAACCTTTTATTGACCATGTTGCTGCTTTTCCATAAGCTTAAGCAGTTGATAACACATCTTATTCAAATAACCAGACTGAAGTTTGTTGTTTAGCATATTGGTGATTGTTATTGGTGTGAGGGGGTATCTTTTTTTCAACTAACATAAAGATGTGAACATTTCTAAACCTTACAAAATGAACTCCACATGAATCAATAAGCTTCCAAATTTTCACCTTGTATCCTTACAGATTTCTCCATACATCACTCTTTATGTCTGGTTCAAACATAACCTTCAAATCTCCCCACAATACTCTCTCATGTTCATCTTCAGGCCTTATATCACCATGCTTTGTTTTGAATAGCTTCCAAAGAGTCTGCAAATCTTCTTCGTCAATACCCTAAAGTAGTCTTATCATTGAAGTATATCTCTTAGAAGTTCCATCTGCTCTTTTCAATTCATAATGTGCCATCAATCATTCTTTATGCAGCTTGTAGTCAACTATCACTAGTAATCTAGTAGCAAGTGGTATAACATCAATTGCTATATCATCATCCTTTTTAATTACCAAATACTTTTTCAAGGCATCTTCATCATCTTTTTCAATTTCTTCAACTTCATCTGACTCTTTATCTTCCTCCAGTCTTTGTTTCTTTGAAGATTCTTGTTGTTGTTCTTTCCCTGCTCTTTTTCTTCTAAGCATTTTCTTTCTGCTGCCTGTAGCTTTCTCCTCACTACCTTCTACCTTCTTTTCTTTGCTTTCCTGTACCTCAGAACCCATAGCCATAAAGGTATTTACCCTCTTCATTTCCTTGTCAAACAACTTTTGAATTTCATCAAAACTCTTTCCCTTTAGCTGTTTGTATGTGTATCCACCCATGTGCTTAAGATAGGTAGACATTTGAGTTCTCTTTTGTGCCTTAGTAGGAGGTCTGTTTCTCTTTTCTTGTGCTCTGAGTGCAGCAAAATGTTTTCTTCTTTTCTCCATTAGTTCCATAAATAGTTTTCCTTTTTCCTCATCTGTCAACTCCTCTCTTTCTTTTGATTGGAGTCTTTCAGCCAGCAATCTATCAGCCTCCATCATAGCTTGTGTATTTTCCCATGACTCAATCAATGCTATGTTAGCTTCTTCTTCTTGTTTCCTTGCTAGCTTTTGTTCTTCTATTAATTTAGCATCCAACTTAGCTTGAATATCTCTTGCAATTTGTTCATCAAGAGCAATTTGATCTTTTCTTTTTAAAGGAACTTCAGGCTCAATCATAATACCTTTTCCTTTGTCTTTAGAAATTGAAGGTTGTGCCTCTTGAGGAGCTCTGAACTCACATGGCTCCTGTACTACTACCCCTTTAGCTTTGGGTCTTGTAGTTGTTGTTGTTGTAGAAGCAGTAGTAACAACTTTAGGCTTAGCTTTTTTGATTTCAATAAGTGTTTGAGCCAAATTTAGTTCATCAATCTTAACAGCAGTAACTCCTCCTATATCAGCAATAGAAACTTGATTGTAAAGAGTAGCTACTTATCTTCAAACATAGCAGTAGTAAACTGCTTACCAGCAGTACTTCATCAAGCTTTGTACCCTTCTTTGCTCATCTTTCTCATAGTGTAACATCCACAAACCCCCCCCCATCATCATCTAAAACTATAGTATTAAACATCAGGTCTTCATTCTTCTGTCTGAGTTTCATTAACTAGAGTGACCTCAGCATCTGCATCAATATCCTTAATACTCCTCCCCTGTTTGGATGCATCCTCCTGAGCCACACAAACTTAATACTTAGTGGATTCTAACTACATTGGGCTATACCAAGTTCCTAAATCTTTTAATCCTATGGTTTCCTTTAAATGTCTCCTCTTTTAAAGCTTATCTAACCATCTTCTTGAGATAGCAATCTCAATAGCCTGATTCAGATTTATCCTTCTCCAAGTCAGAGTTGTTTTGATTGGGTATAAAACATCAAATCTTATAGTTGCATACATCATTACCACTGTGTAGTGATCATTGGAAGGTGAGGTATATTTTCCCTCCTGACTTATTCATTCATAAGCAACCTCTGCCTCCCTTCCTTTGTTTCCTCCTTGACTTTTGTTTCTTCTTGGGTTGAGAGGATGTAGATGGTTGATCAATAATGGGTATCTGAGTGGAATCAGTTAGAGGAATTGAATCCTCACCCACTTCTTTAGAAGCTTAAACAAGCATACTATCAAACAGAGGTGTAACTCTCCTAGAGAAATCCTTTCCTTCTCTCTTCATGTTAGCAAAGATTTTCTTTGTGTGGAAGGGATTAACAAAAGTCTTCTTATGACGTGACATGTCTCCAAGCTGTTGGTTAATGAAAACTTGTAGAAAGCGAGGATACATCAAGAATTTAACCCCTCCATATAAGTGTTTAACCATAGCATCAAAAATGTACTTAGATATGTTAATTTTTCTATTTGTTGCTAAGCATATGATCAAGGAAGCCATTGTACTACTGAATTCATTCCAGGCTGTGGTCTTGGTACTAAGGCTTTGTGTAATGGTATGAATCATGAACTTCCATTGCGGAGAAAAGAAAGCTTTATAAAGAGTAAGCTTTTGAGAATGTTTTTCATACCTCATTTTTGCCAGTTCTTCAAAAATTGTAGTATTTGGCAAACAATCAGTACATTCTGCATCATCCAAGTGAAGATCATTCCTAATACTTGCCACCGTGATGATTACCTTCTTTGTGTCAATTAGGGCTTGTAACTGACGCACTCCATTAACCGTCTTGACCTGTGTTGTAGCCCAAAGCTGTTGTATACTAGATGTGTAGATGATTGGATTGACTGTTAAAGCATAACTAACAGATCTTGCTTTTAGAAAATCAACAATCTCCGCAAACCCATCACTTTCTGTAGGTTTTTCCAAAAATGCGACCACATTGTGTGTTTCAGCAAACTTAGGGCTCGACATTATGATGATTTTGATAATCAAAGATGAAATTGAGTTAGGGTTTATGGTTAGAGCATGTTTGAATGATTGAAATCGAATAAAGAATCACATGAAACCCTGAATCAAAGTATTTATAAAATCACCCTCAGCAGCAGGAACTTAAACTAGCAGCAGTAATTGATGCCTAACAACATTAACTGTATACCAGCAGTAGAAACTTTATGCTTAGCAGCATTAAGTTGTATTACCAGTATTAACCTGAGACTAACAACAGTAAGTTTGAGCTACCAGCATTAAGCTTTAATTTCATTCCAAAAAGAACTTTAATCATCAAATTTGATTCTCACAAACTCTCTTTCTGTTTTTATGCTCACAGTATCTCTCAATTCTTTTTGCTCACATAATCACTCATTTCTGTTTTTATGCACACATCTCTCTTTCTATTTTTAAGCTCACTTAATCTCTCATTTCTTTTAGCTCACTGAAACACTCTTTCTGTATTTAAATCACAAATCTCTCTATTCTTTTGAACTCACCAATGCAGACATTTGTGTACAATTGCCATCAATTCTAAAATTTTCATACTGTCCTCCCCACTTCTAAATGTGTTAACTTTTGAGAGAGGTGGATCATTGGACTGTTTAGATGTAGTCTCAAACCTAGTTTGAGCATCTACATCTCCCAATATGGTATCTTGGCACCTGGGACCACTACCTGAATCAATTCCCTAAGGAGTTGATCCATTAAGTGTTGCCATGGATTGGGTCTTAATTTATGTTACCACTGTCCTGCTATGCTTCAGGGCTAAAAGCAGTAGTGGCAGCCCTGTCCATTCTGTTACCCAACTCTTTATGGACAGCCTCATCACCAAACTTTCTCAGGGGGACCACTAGACTGAGGTATCTTGGTGTCCCGACCTCTTTTGAATTGCTTGGGGTTTTATTCATTACATACTTGTGTTTGATGTCACATGTTCTTTTCATCACTTCTTGATTGCATATTGACAACTGGAAGCCTCCCCTCAATTCAATACCACATTTTCAATGTGCTCATCCTGCAAATGTTAGTCCAATTCCAAAAATACACATTCTAAAGTATTTTCTTGTTTACCAGTTTTAATTATGACTAATAGTTTTAATTTGTAGTTTTAAGTATAACTAGCAGTACTGATTATACTTAGCAGTATTAATGTTTTCCTTAGTAGTTTTAACTCTGTCTTTAATAATTATACAAGAACATGCCTCTATTCATCACAAGCACACTAGAAAAGACTGAAGCGGCACAAAGGCAAACACTAAACATGATATCGGCCTACTTGCCGTGTAAGTATATAAACTACCTTATCATGCTCGATACATTGGCATTATCTACCAATCACACCTTTTGTCTTTCATAGTATAGTTATCATAATACATGGGGTTTTCATTGGTTTAGAATTCTTCTAACCAAAATTTTCTTAAGTATTTCTTTAATAAACTTAGATTGATTTAAAAAGATGTTTTACTTGTAATCTAATGAAGAAGTTTTAAGTTCACCCATCATGCTTATCTCAAACTCGTCAGCAAGATTTTTTGGAAAATTTATCTCACATGTCCTTGACATGTCAAACCGATATTAATTTAGTCATCGACATATATTTAAACAAGATAAGATTTGAACTTTATCTATCTTAGTAAAAGAGTGTTTTAATCTACCATTCCCATTTTATATTTACGTTTAATAAGGAAAGCTTTTAATCTATCATACCAAGCTTTGGGTGCTTGTTTAAGACCATATAAAGCTTTCTTTAATTTATAAACATGATCCGGTTTTTCAAAATCAATGAATCCCGAAGGTTGTGCCACGTATACCTCCTCATTGATAAAACCGTTCAGGAATGCACTTTTTACATCCATTTGGAATAGTTTAAAATCTAAGGCACAAGCATAAGCTAATAATATTCTAATAGACTCAAGTCAGCACTGAGTCATAATTTCACCATCATAATCGATGCCCTCTTGTTGGTTGTAGCCTTGAGCAACTAACCTAGCCTTATTTTGAGAAACAACACCGTTCTCGTCTAACTTATTTCTAAACACCCACTTAGTTCCTATAATTGTCATATTCTTAGGTTGTGGAACTAACTCCCAAACGTCGTTAGCAATGAATTGATTTAATTCTTCTTGCATGGCGACTATCCAACTTTCATCTCCTAAGGCTTCATTCACATTCTTAGGTTCTATAGTTGATATAAAACAGTAGAAGTTACTTTGGTTCTGGGCTTGTGATCTAAGGGTTCTTTGGTTAAGGTTTCCTATAACATTTTCTAAGGGATGGTTCCTAGATTCCTTAATATTGACTATTTCGTCAATCTCTAATGTTTCATCCTCAACAACATTTTCTAGGTTTTTCTTTTCGATTTCCCTAATAGCTTCTTCTTCATCTAAGTCATCATCCACCAAGGGTGATGTCTTAGAGGGTGGAGGAGTTTCATCGAATGTCACGTTGAGTGATTCTTCGATTTTCCTAGTGTGTTTATTAAGAATGATATAGGCTTTACTATTTTGCGAGTATCCTAAAAAGACACCTTCGTATGACTTTGGGTCAAACTTGGTAAGGTAGTCTTTGGTGTTTAAAATGAAGCACTTGCTTCCAAACACTCTAAAATAGTCAAGAGTAGGTTTCCTACCTCTCAAGATTTCATAAGGTGTTTTTCCTAGGATGGCTCTAATTAGGATTCGGTTGAGAATGTATGTTGAAGTATCTACGGCGTTACACCAGAACTTTTGTGGTAACGATTGCTCGTTCAACATGGTTCTACTCATTTCCTGAAGTGTCCTATTTTTCCTTTCAACCACGCCATTTGATTGAGGAGTGCGTGGAGCCGAGAAGTTATGAGTAATACCATTGGCATTACAAAACTCTCCAAATTGCACTTCATTATCAAATTCTCTACCGTGATCGGTTCTTATTGACACTATTGTACATCCTAATTGGTTTTGGATTTTCTTACTAAATATTTCAAATTGATCGAAAGCTTCGGTTTTATTCTTAAGGAATCTAGTCCAAGTGTACCTAGAGTAGTCATCTACTATGACTAAGGTGTAGCGATTTCCTCCGTAACTCCGTACGGTGGATGGACCAAAAAGATCCATGTGGAGAAGTTCTAAGCATCTAGTCGTTGAGACTATGTTCTTAGCTTTGTGACTAACGTGAGCTTGTTTACCAATTTTGCAAGCATCACAAAAGTGTTGATCAAACATAAGTTTAGGTAAGTTTCTGACTAATTCCTTAGAAGCTAACGATTGAATGAGACGCATATTAGCGTGACCTAATCTCCTATGCCACAATGTGGATTTTTCATCAATCGTTACAAGACATATTTTGTCCTTTGGCTTATTTCCTAATTTCATCACATATAAGTCTTTCTTCCTAATACCTCTACCTATGACTTTACCATCCTTAGTGATTTCACTATCATGTTCAGAGAAAGTTACTCTACACTTATTATTACATATTTGTCCTATACTTAGCAAGTTAAATCCTAAATTATCAACTTGTTCTACATTATCTATTTTAAGAGAGTCATTAGAAATCGTACATTTGCCAATGATGTTACCGCGAAGATTACTACCAAAAATTATGTTACCTCTATTGTATACCTTGTAAGAGGAGAAGAGCTTTCGGTTACCCGTCATGTGTTTAGAGCATCCACTATCCTTGATCTATTCGTCGGGCTCCAAGTCGACTCCAAGGCATATCTATTTATACTTAACAACCCCCAACTCAACCCACCCCCCAACCACCCTCCTAATTACCTCACCCCTAAAACCACACAAAAAAAAAAAAAACCCAACCCCACAACCTCAAACGCGCCACCACTCCACCCCCCCCCTTACCCACCCCACCACCCCACCACCCCAACACCAACACCCAACACCCACCCCCCAAGCCACAAACCCCCAGCCCCGTCCATATAGTGATTCTTCACTATCATTTCAAAAAAGATACTCTACATTTATTATCCACATATTATCCCCTAGACTTAGCAAGTTGAATCCTAGATTATCGAGCATGTTCTACCTTATCTATTTTAAGAGAGTCATTATAAATCGTTACCTTTGCCAACTGATTACCAGCGAAGATTACTAACTAACACCAAAATAACGTTACCCCTATATTCCATTGTAATGCCTTGTAAGTGGGAGAAACTTTCGGTGTACCGTCATATGTTTAGAACATCCTCTATCCTTGATCTATTCGTTGGGCTCCAAGTTGACTCAAAGGCATATCTATTTTAATAATATATAACTCAAACAATTTGGTCCCCAATATCTCATGGGTCCTAAGTTTTTAGTGCAAAACATCCTTGCATTTGATGTAAATGATTGGATGTGAAATGGAAGACACATTTCCCATGCATGTAACTTTGATTGGAAATAGTTGTTCCAATTACGGGAAATCCATGGTTTTGGTTTTGTCGACCAATCATGTCTATAGGTTTGGTGTTTTAGGACGAGAATAATTATTATTGACCTCTTCTAGAGTGAAGTTTTAGATCTAAAATAGGTTCAAAAATCCAACATTCGGTTTTTGAAAATCTTTAGAATTTGTTTAACGTCCATTGTCACTAAGCAACAGAACTTTGACTTTCTTTACATTATGTTGGTTTGGTCTAGGACCCAAAATGGATTTTGAAAAAGTTTACAGTTTTCTCATATCTAGAATGTAACGGTGGGCGGTCCCATAGTATTTTGGGGGCCGCCGATCATTAAGGGGGCGCCTATAATGATGGACCTCTATCAGAACAAACGACTTTTTTTCTGAGTTTTCACAAATTTATTTCCTAGTTCCCACTAGATATGCTTCAAAAATAATTTAAACCTAAACCTAATTTATCGACCAGAGGGTTTTTGATTACTTAAAATTTCATTCAAGCAATGTGTATTCTTTTCAAATTTATTTTAATCTAGTAAATCTTCTTTGAATTTTCATTTTAAATTTAAGTTAGGACACTTTGCCCCAATTGAGATCAACTCCCTTGTTTTTCTTGAGTGTGGATAAACTAGCTTTTAATTTTCTAACTAATTTTCTAGACTATTTCTAATAGCATATTAACCTTTTGTTCTATAGTGATTATCCATAAAATCATTTCGCAAACAATTTTATCATATTCATTGTCTGATAAAGCTAAATCATCATTGATGAGTTTCATCACTAAATAAAAGATCGGAACAGACCTCATTTGGTGCTTTAGCTACAAGACATGCTCGTCTTGATCTTTTCATCATCTTCTTCACCGCTATTGCTCCAAGAATCTCTAACAAATTCTCTTTGGTTCTTGTCTCTCGGTGACTTTGGACATTCTCCAATAAGATGATTTGGATCTCAGCATCTAAAGCACTTCCTTTCACTTTTTCCATTTTTGTCATCTCGACTTCTTTGAAAGGTCTTTTTGTCGTTCCAGGTTGTCTCACGAACTACCTCTTCTCTTAAAAACTTCTGAATTCTCTACCCCCAGCCATGGCAAACTCTTCGTCTTCACTACCCGAAGTCGAACACATCTCTCATCACTAGATTTCTCTTCTTAGCCTTTAAAGCAAGAGATTTTCCTTTCACTTTTGCTTGTGACTATTTCGGAAAATCTTTCTTGATTAATCACTCTGGACCTTTGGGTTTCCCAATAGCCCATCAAAATAGTGATGATAAGTCTTTTACCTCTTCATTCGCCGTGACCTTTTTCTCTCCATTTAGGATGTAGAGCCCTAAGAAACTTCCTTTACGAGTTCTTACCATAGAGTAACCTTCATCAGAGCTTAAGACAAGTAACAATAGTATTAAAATCTACAAAAGCACTAGGCTAAGATTCTCTTTGGAAATGACGAATTGTTCATATTGTTGAACCAAAAGGTCGATCTATGATCCTTTAACGTGGCTAATACCTTGATTGGGTTGCTTATACAAAGTTTCCAAATTTTCTTTTGCCGATTTTACACAATGAAAATTCGTTCATATTCTTTTCTAGCCACGCTCAATTCGTAAATAAACCATTTTTGGCTTCATAATTTTTCGCAAGCCTTCATTTAATACCATCAGTTTGTTTTTCAAAAGGGACAACCCATCAATCAATTTTGGTAATCCGGATTTTAATAATGGGGTTGAAAATCACCATTGTAATAACATGTCAAAGATCTAGATCTTTTTGATTTAACAGGTGTCTCGAATCTATTTTCTAATAGATAAAACTATCGCTTTTGAAAAGTGGTGGTCTTTCCATAGATCTCCCTTCTAGATATTTGTCGGAATCTATAAATCGATCCAATCTTTAAAATACAATCTATTAAAAAATATTGAGTGAACCTTGCTCCTGATACCAATGGGAAACTAAAGGGGGTTTGAATATTTTTAACAGGTTAATTGACCGATTTATAAATTCGTTTGCTTAAAAATGGTTGATTCGAGTTATATGTCAATCAAATCAACATTAATACTCAATCACAAAAAACGATCTAATGTAATGAAGCTAAATGAACAATAATATTCAAAGGATAAGGAAAGAAACGATCAATACCAAGACACCAATTTATAGTGGTTTGGCTATGAAGCACCTCTTAGTTCCTACTCTACTCCTGATACTCCAGCTCGAGATTTTACTATGTCAACAAGCTCCCATTAGGCGGAGAAAATTGTTTACCACACCACGTCGCTTGACTTCTTTTGCCCCGACTCAACTAGATGTTTCCTAATCTTACCTAGAACCAATCTAAGACTTTACTAAGTCTTTTACACACTCACATGATATCTATACCTGGGATTGACACACAATCCAAATTCACAAACCAATACAATAATTTATCACTGGATCTACAACACAATCCAATTTACACAACACCACGATTAGACGTAATGAAGATTTTTTGGGATCTTGAGAGGAAGAGAGAGATACTTGATGACAATTCCGTATATAGAAAATAAACGACGACTGTTTCTTCACTTGCACTTGATAAGAAGAAGAAGAAGAAGAAAAGAAGGGAGGAAAGAAAAGAATTAATCACTTGAAAACAAGATCAAGGTATTTAGTGATCAAGAATGTGTTTTAGAAAGAAAGGTAAGAAGTGAGAAAAATGAATCAGAATCTTCGTGCAATGCAGGTTCTGTTTTTCAGATGGGTGACCCAGTATTTATAGTGGACAAAAAAAGACGTTGCTGGTGCGGTCCCAGGCGGGTTTTCCTTAGTATATAAGGGGCCCGCCAGGCCTAAAAGGGGCCGCCACTAGACTCCGCTTCTCTTTTTTGTGACCTTTTGTGGTAAATGTTGTATCTGTTATAGAACCTCAATTTTTGGTGGAAAATTGAATTGTCAAAATTTTAAATTTTTTAATAAAACATTTCTTTTAATGAATAACGATTTTGTTTTTATATTTTTAAAAAACCACAGTTGTAGAAAAGTAAGTTTAAGGGAAATTAGTTTGCACAGTAAACATCCGCGGCAATTTTCGGGAACTTTAAATAAGCCATTATTCTATCTACCTTGAACTTTTCAGGTCTGGCTTGACTTAATAAAGAAACGACCAGCTAAATCAACGTTTTCACAACCGAACTTCAAAAGAAATTTTAATGAAAAACGATATTCCTGATAAACTTTTTCAGTTTTGAACGAGAACCTGAAAACAGTCCAAAGGTACTGTAAATAACCTCCGGCGAAATTTTGAAAAACAAAAACGTGTATACCGACCACCGACCAAAAACGCCCCAAAATAATTAAATTTATATTTAAGTTATCATAAGTTATTAATAAAAAAATATTTAAAATAAATTAATTATCCTTCGTTATTCTTAATAATATTGATATTTATATTATTTTAAATAAAATTTGGCAAAACGTAGATTAAAAAAAAAAAACAAAAAAAAACGGCAATTTTTAGAGTTTAAAAAAAAATTCGTTAACAATAAATTTATCGGAAAACACAGAGATAAATGAATAATAAACTTTTAAATGAGTTTTTGTAAAACAGAAATGTGAAAAACAAGACGTAGAAATAATACTCATTTTATCCAGAAAAAATGATTATAAAAACAATGGCGAAAGGTTTCGGTCGGGATTTTAAATCGTCCGTAGGTTCGCTCAAATGAGCTCCCGAAAAACTCGTTTTTATAAAACACTAAAAACCGAAATAATTTACAACACTTTATCCCCAACTATTAGGGACTTGCCACATTTATATAATATATATATATATATTAAAGTATATATATATATATAATAATAATATAAATATTATACTTATATTATTTTCTTTCATTTGTTTCATTTGATATAACACCACCACCCTCAAACTCTCTTTTTTGCTAGCACACCCTCAAACTCTCGTTACTCTTGCTCCAAAATTCCAGGACCACCGCCAGACCACACGGTCCGCCACCAATCGCAGTCCATGCCGTCGCCTGCGCAGTACCCCCCAATGATCGTGAAAAACTTTCACGCGGAGCTTGATCCGGCGAAGACCAACAAAGACCTCCTTCCCCGATCTATCCAATCCCCACCATCACTCTCCCTCACTCGCGACTCCCTACCGACGCCACCATCATCATACACCATCTACATCATCACCAACATCATCCCTTCGTCATCATCATCACCATACCACCGCATACATCCACCACCCCACCGCCACTTTCACAGCCGCAGGGTGCGGATGGGTGGGTCGGGTTTGTGGGTTTCTCAGCGAGAGGGGGCTGTTTTGTTTGAGTTTATAACACCCGACAAGGGTGTTGGTCGCTAAAAAACGCACCATCAGTGTTCTGTGCCAGTAACGCGTCAGGCCTCTAGGCTATCGGGTCGGGTTGTGGTACAGCCGATCAACCCGATGAAGGGTGTGCTCTGATGCGGTCGTATGTGTTTTGCGTCGGGTTGACAAATATAGCGGGACTATGCCACAGAGGGTTGGGTTTTTGTGTTGGTTATAAAGACAAAGGTGAGGTTCGTATGCAGTCGGGACAGCCTAGGGTGTGTATTGGGTGGTTTGGTATAACACAAAGGGTGCATTTCGGTTGGTCTTTCCCCCCTGGAAAGCCCGCCCAAATAGTCGTTTGGTTCAGACAGCCGGGAACGAGTGTGTCGGGTTGGGTTAGCAACAAAAGGTGTGTGTGACTGCCACCAACAATCGGGTGGTTAGGTTTGGCTGCGTGACAGCGGTTGTTGGTTTGGCTCGGGACAGCCGGGGCAAGGGTTCGGTCGGTAAAGGTAGTAACAACCACTAGGGCGCGTTTTGTTTGTGTTGGCTGTTCGAAACAGCCGGGGTTACGGGCCTAGGCTGCGGGACAACCGGGAGGTGTGTCGGGTTCGGGTTAACCCAAAAAAAAACAAGTTTTTTGGTTTGGTTTTTATAACCGCACAAGGTGCGTTTGGCATGTACATAACAGCCTAGTGTGCGTTTGAGTGTGGTGAAACCCGAAAAAGGGTGCTTTTTAGTTTAAAAAGTATTCAATTATTTCAGTATATTATAAAATTTGATTAAATTAGAAAATATTATAACTTGCGCGTCGTAATTATAACATGAAAAAAAATTAAAACAGATTTATAGAAAGTTAAAGCGGTATTAGACATATTTGAGACGAAATTGGACCTATAACAATGGACTTTAGTGCCTTTATATAACAGTATTAAGAACAAAAATAGAACGTAGGGATCCGGGTTTGAGCTTTGATAAGTTAGACTTGGTTTACCATAAATATAACATATTATATTTGACGGACTTTAGACATAAAAACCGGACTTGTAAATCCCATAACGAAGAAACTGAGGGTAATGCCGGAGATATACACTTAATAGAAAAATATTATTTTTAAAATATATTAAAGCTGACATATCTATTAATTAAACATTTCGAGCACTTTCGAGTCCGATTCAGCCTTCAGCGAAACACGAAATTATGTTCGTATTAGCATTTTATCTTTGCCGCGAGCTTATCAGCTTTAGAAGTTGAGATAAGTTAGGATTGGACGGAAAATAGTATATATAATAAAATATATAAAGGGATATTAAAGACGCGCAAAGTGGATTTCTCATCACAAGTATATATGTATGTATACATATTAAAAATATGTAGATTCAGTGTAACATGTACGCATCGTGGTCGTATTTATTACGTTTGATAATTGAACGACATAATACTAGGTCGTGTCGAGATCGTTGCAGATGCAGTTGTGATTTACTTGGATTAATTGCACGCGTCTTTAATACAATGTGATTCATAGCCTCGCTTTCAATCTTTTTGAATGTTTTATAACCCGCGGGGGATACATCTTGTCTACAAATTCTTATACTTTACTCGTCTATCATATAACAACGTGATTGTTTAAGGGTTTTTGTGAGTTATAGCCCCCATGTTTTACTGTTATTTACATTATTTTAGGGGTGAGAAATGCTTGTTTGCAAAAGCATTTACATGATTGAGGTAACACCCCCAAAATGCAGGTAGCTACGGAATGGTAACATGGCGGTACTACTTCAAGGTACAACAATCAAGATATAGAAACGACCATAAATGGACCGTTTAAGACAAAATTCATTTAGCCATAGCAAAAATATCAAGTTCATGACATTAGGTCCCATAAGTTTAAAAGTCATAAACATTCTTAATTTAAAACAAAAGCGCATAATACCAAAAGATGACTTAAGTGTTTAAGGATAATAAAAGTTCATAAACTTTAGATAAAACACAGAATCCGTCATCATTGATAGTCCACCACGCTCCTCCAATCTTCATACTCTAGGACCGGAAATTACATGCTAAAAGTCACCAAAGGTTGAGTGAAAATCATAGTTTAATCAGAAAAAAGGGTGGAACAAGATCGAAGTAATAAAGGTAGACCTGAAACCACATTCAAAAGGTCCAAAACTTTATTATTGCACTAAGCTCATGACACCGAAGCCTTAACTAGATTTTTGCCCCAATCAGAATATAGGATGCTTGCCAACACCCTAACATCTCTCAATGTTAAATGCACCCGATCAAACTAGTGACCCAAGGAAGGGTGGGGGTTGTTAGTCCCGATAGATCTATCCATAACACCAGCGCTCACTATAATAGCAATTAACGGTTCATGATAATAGGGACTTCACGGCAATAAGGTAACTTAGGCATTAATAATCAGGCAGTAATCTGGATAGCATACACTTTGAAAAACACTTGTGTCCAATAGTAAAACAAGCAATGTAATTCACCCCGTAGATTTTGTAAAACAGTTGTAGAAAAAGGGGGCTATGAACTCACAAGGTATCGAAAGGTAATTGTACTGTAGTAAAATATATGAGTTTGTAAAAGAGCATGTATTCCCCTCGCGGGTTTATAAAACATTAAAAAGATTGAAATGCGAGACTATGAACTCACAAAGTATTGAAAGGTAATTGTACTGTAGTAAAATATATGAGTTTGTAAAAGAGCATGTATTCCCCTCGCGGGTTTATAAAACATTGAAAAGATTGAAATGCGAGACTATGAACTCACCTTGATGTTGCAGAGCAACTTGCAGAAATGCACAGAATAAGCACAACACAAACGGAAAACGAAACGGCTCGACCAGAAGATGCAACTTAACTTAACGGCTAAAACCCATTAGCTTGGGTTGATGAATTAGGGTTTACCGATGGATGAGTACATCAACGCGACACGTTGATAAAGGATTTGGATTTCAGGTTGGATGGGTTTGGTAGTTGGTTAAATAAAATAAATCGAAAAACACACGCAAAGTATGTAATATATCCCGTATATATTACATATAAAAGAAACAATTATATAATTCATATGGTGAATTATATAATAAAGACAAACAACCAAAAGAATAAGTCGCAATATATAATACTTTACAAGTATTATATAAGAAACGTGATTAAAATAATGGTAATAATATAATTCGACACTTTTTCAAAAGTCACCAATTAAATTAATAAAAAGTTATTGCGTAAAAGTAAATACACGTTTTAAAGTTACGAGTTAGATAAATGATGTTTTAAAGACTTTACAAAAGTTATAGTTGGGAATTATAAAATAATATTTTATAATTTAGTATTTCGTTACGCGTTTTAACTAAACTAGTTATCTTGTTTATAAAAGTATAGTTTTCGTTTATTTACCGATTTATTGTAAAATCACACTTTAATAATCTTAAAAACTATATAACTTTGTCATTTTATCGGGTTTCTAAAATAATATAAACTTTAATGAAAATTTACTAAGTATAAGGATTTTTAGAAATTTCGGCATGACCTTGCCGTTTATACGACGTTTCCCATTTTCACAAAACTCAATGTTTTCCTATTTTCAATCAATCCGTGTTGCAAAATATCCGCGTATTTCAATTTATATCTAGACGAGACAAACCAATTAACAAAATAAATTAAACCAAACACACCCTTAAAGGTCGAACCAAACACATCCTTACTGCATATAAAACGCAGATCCAAACGCCCCTTAATGGCAGTTTTAAACCCATATCCAAACGCCCCTTAATGGCCGCAAAACGCAGAAACAAACGCCCCTTAGGGCTGTTAATACGCCGAAACAAACACCCCCGAAATTTAAATCAAGCAACAAGAAAAGAAAAATAAAG